>KZ303529.1:0-27245 GCA_002705745.1 Coemansia reversa NRRL 1564 | reverse complement strand
ATTGTGTAAACGTGTTAGAATGCCTTTTGATACTTATGATGTTTGCAAGCCTGCTAAACAACTTGTAGATATATATTGCGGCAAGAAGGCCGACTTATTAATAAAAGGTAGTTTATGTTTAAAAATTATTTATAATAGTAAAGAAACATTCACAAAACTAGCAGGAAACTGTACTCCTTTTTATAGTGCTAGAACCGTACTACTAGATGTGCAAATAATGCCATTCTCGTTGTATCATCTTGTGCTTGCTTTCTCATGATGTCTATCATCGTCGTCATCATTGTTTGGCTTGATCTAGTTCATGGTCATGTTCGTGAGCCATTTGGCTCCCGCAACATATATTTCGCGGGTGTACCGACTTTTTAAAACTGGCAACAATGTGTTTTAGTATTTATGATAGATTTAATTGGTTGGCATTGGTTCCATTTGGTGTATCTGCTGGAATTCAACTTATAATGAAGTTATCATATTATCTAGATCGTAACAGTTTTAGATTAATTAGCATCGACGGTTGTTCATTATTTAAAGAAGATGTTACTAATGTTTTTAATGGAATTAGACCAATCAAGTTATTTGGCTGGGAAGGTATGCATTTAGACTTACACTTCAATTCAAATCACACCAATACTTACAAATGTCCGTGGTATAATCCAATATTAAGGTTTATCAGCGCTGTTATTTCAATGATCCCGCAAATGGAAAGCCAGATATCTTCCTATATAATAATTCAAGGATATGCATTTAACGGCTCTATATATACAAATAAACATCTGTTGTCCAGATTAAATCATCTTAATATGATTACCAAAAGCATTATTTCAATTTCAAATAAACTGTATAGATTGCGCAGGTCAATACATCAGACGTTTAGTAACAATCAAGATGCGGAATTCCTGATCAATGGTTATCCTGTTAATGTACTTCCTCGGGTTAAAACGGGACATCCTGAGCCTGCACCATCTGTTATTATAAGTGAAGGTGACTTTGCTTGGGATAACAAAAGCGGCAAATTAGCGCTTCAAAACATATCACTTGAAATATCTTCTGGAAAGTTAGTTGCTGTTGTTGGTAGATCCGGAGCAGGTAAATCATCACTTTTGCTGTCTATCTGCGGTGAGCTTGATATGCTGAAGGGCTCTGGTAAAGTTGTTGGTTCTATTGGATATTTGGAGCAATCTCCATGGATAATGAATGATACACTACGTGCCAATATTATATTTGGACGCGAGTATGACAGCGTATATTTTGAAAAGGTTATCAATGCGTGTGCACTGGCAGAAGATATTCAGCAGTGGCCAGATCATGATCTAACGGTAATCGGTGATCGTGGAATTAATATCTCTGGCGGACAAAAAGCCAGGCTTGCACTAGCTAGAGCACTGTACTCACAGGCAGATATATACATTCTCGAGGACCCGGTATCTGCAGTAGATGCGCATGTCAGACGTCATATTCTTGACCATGTAATTCTTGACTCGGGGATCTTAGCCAATAAGCTGCGCATTATTGCCACGAATTCTAAACATATTCTTCCGTATGCAAACCAGATAGTGACCCTTGACGATGGTAAAGCGTCAGTTACGCAGAAAGTGCCGGAGAAGTATTGTCCTGCTGCGACATCTTTACCGAGTATCATTGCAGATAAAATGTCAACTAAACAGCCAGCATTGGATTATTTGACGGATGACACTTTGTCAATGGCTGATAGTGAAGATTCTTCGGATACTGATAGTGAAAATGAGGACGATGTGCCACTAGAAAGTAGGCATGAGCAATACAACAACTTTCTGTATGCGTTAAAGCTTTGCGGGTTTTCAGTTGCAGCTACCTTGGTACTGACAATATTTATTGAGCCAGTTACCACATTTATATTCGATACTCTGGAAATAAACAAACTGAGAGAGTTTACTATTGATAAAAGCACAAAAGCCACAATGCTGCTTGGTTATATGCGTTTATTAATAATTAAAGAAAGCGCACTGTCGCTAACAAATGGTATAAAAGAATACATTAGATTGAATATTGGTATAAAGCACTATTCACGTAGAATACAGAAGATGTTTATCAAAAGTCTTTTATATGCACCAATGTCGTACTTTGATAGCATTACTGAACAGCAGCTTATTTCAGTATACCGAAATGGTGCGGAGGTTTTAGGAGAGCATATTCCATCATTTATTTGGTATGAAGTTGCATATGTTCCAGAAGCCTTTTTAACCATATATCAAATAGGAAGTAATGCCCCTTGGCTACTTGTTGCAGCACCATTTATTATCTGGGCATACCAAAAACTGGATTCACTGGTTGATCCTATTATAAAAGTGCTTGGAAAAATACAGGGCAGATTATATAATGACTGCACCCGTAATTCAGCTATTGTGGAAAATGGAACCCAAATGATACGCTTGTTTCAAGTGGAACCGTATTTTACCAAACAGTACATTAATGATTGTAATGAACAAACCAAACTTGGTCATATAGAAGATGCTTTTGTAAATCTGAAAGATTTGATATCAGATACTATTGAAAAAATTGGTGAAACAGCTATCGCATTTTTTTTGTTTTTTCAGTCACATATCCAGAATGTTAGAGTAACATCAGTCGAGTACCGCACATATATTAAACTTTTAAATTTGCTTGTTAACTCTACAACTGGTGTTCTAGACTTACCAAATGGAATTCGTGGATTTTCAGACGGAATTACCATGTTTAAAAATATTGTCAATATCAAGCCAGAGGCGCCATATATTATTCACGATAACCGCCCATCTGCAGAATGGCCAGCTAGTGGTAAAATTGAATTCCGTAACTTTAGCATGAAATACCGCGAAGATCTGCCTAAGGCATTGGATAACATTAACTTAACAATTAACTGCGGTGAAAGAATTGGAATTGTTGGACGCACAGGTGCCGGCAAGTCATCTCTGGCCAAGGCGCTTTTTCGACTAGTTCCTGATGGCACAACTGGCTCGATTTTGGTTGACGGACAGGACATTTCCAAGTTTGGCGTTGGTGATCTACGACCACGGCTGGGAATAATTCCGCAAGAGTCAACTATGTTTTCTGGATCATATAAAATAAACCTGGATCCATTAAAAGAGTTTTCTATTGAGGATATTTGGTCAGCATTACTCAAGTGCAATATTGCATCCAAGGTTTCACCGCCAAGGACTCATAATTCCTCACTAGAAAAACAAACACAAGCTAGGTATGAAAGATATTATCAGGAGGAAAAGGCCAAATACGATGAGCAATGGTCAAAGTCAGGCAGATTTATGAAGCTGTTTATGCTGGTATTTGGAAAACCACCCAAAAAGAGAGAGTATAATGACGTAAAATCCATCCCAAAACATGGACTGCATCAAAATGCAATGAGTGGTGGCAGTGGGTTTAGTGGTGGACAAGCTCAGCTATTTAGCTTGTGTCGGCTTTTGCTACGCAAGCGTCGCATTATTGTTTTGGATGAAGCGACTGCAGAGGTTGATTTAGAAACAGACAAAGAAATCCACAGGCTTATTCGTGATGAGTTTAGCAACAGTACTATTCTGACAATCGCACATCGTCTAGAAACAGTTATGGATAGCGACCGGATTATCGTCATGGACAAAGGGCAGATTGTTGAGGTAGGTCCTCCTCAAGAGCTTATCAAGCAGGGCGGACATTTTTCCAAGCTAGTAGAAGCCAATGACTTTGGTCAATAGTTTAGTTAAGTTTGAGAATAGTTATATTTTAAAAGTCACACTGTCTAGTAACAACATTGGCAATCAAAGGGACAAAGCTCACTATCACCTTCGCCTTCGCCAATACGAAGATCGTCCATGTAGAAGACACGTAAACCATCTTCAGTATATTTTGATTTTTTACCGCGCGAATCAGCAAAACTGTCGTCCTCTGGTGGTGGTTGTTTCTGTGACTTTGTTGTTTTACCAACAGTAGTAGCATTAACAACCTTGATAGCCTTTGGTACTTGGAATGTTACTGGTGGAGAGTTGGATTGTGTAATAGTAGTTGTCGATGTTGTATTGTTAGATGGAGGCTGGGTTGCAAAGATATCATCAATCTCTGATACCTTCTTTGTACACTTTACGTTTGTGGGTTTTGTTTTGGACAATGGCACTGGTATTTTCTTCTTGATCTTGCCAGAGGCAACCTTG
This sequence comes from Coemansia reversa NRRL 1564, assembly GCA_002705745.1. Classification (NCBI taxonomy): domain Eukaryota; kingdom Fungi; phylum Kickxellomycota; class Kickxellomycetes; order Kickxellales; family Kickxellaceae; genus Coemansia; species Coemansia reversa. The sequence goes on along the minus strand of KZ303529.1, from coordinate 23,091 downwards.
TTACCCATTTTTATAAAAAAAAATTGTACGTTGTTAAGGATAAATGGAGAGCAATAAATGACAAGATAACAAACGTCAAAACGAACAATGCAAGTATATTTATTGTAAAAAAAAAAAAGCGGAATCCAGCGGGCAGCAAGTGCCTTTACACCCCCATGTCTTTCTCTGTTTGGTAGAAAGTTGTGGGTGCATTAAAACTTATGCTTGGCGCTGATCAGAATTATCATAATTAAAGATCAAGTTCTGATATTGTTGTTTTTTTTACAACTTTGGTCCCCCTCCTCCACGAATTACAGTGGTAGTAACTTTTCTGATGGACCACGGGACTAGCTTTCAAACGCGGTTCCAAAGCTTTTCTTTTCTTGTTTAAATTACATACTTTTAAAAGGTAGGCTTTTTTTTTTCTACATTTACTTTTTTCAAATCAAAGTACCCTCTTTTTATATTAAGCAAAAAAAGAGACAATAATGCTAAGGATTCTCGGGACTTTTACGAAATTGGCTTTCAGAAGCAGCAACACTCGTAGTTTAAAGTTGGGTTTAACGCGTGGGTTTACTGTAACTGCTAGTAGCTTTATTCCAGCAGCTGTCCATGGTAAAAAGACTGCTGCAGCACCTAGCAGGAAGATAAAGAAACCTGCTGCGGCCAAACCCAAGAAGAAGAAAACTGTTGTGGCAAAGAAGCCAAAGGTTAAGAAACCTAAGAAGGGTCCTACAAAGCAGGAGCAGTTGGAAGGTATGTTTTTTATATTAAACTTGTTCTGGATTTGAAACTAACTACAAAGTAGCTTGGTATAATGGAATTATTTTCGCGTTATTATTATTATTTTTTTTTTAAAAAAAACGAGCCACTTAACTAACAACATTATCAGCGTTGGGAGATTCTGAAGCTGGTGATATTATTTATTTGATGTCTTTATTATAAAGTAGCAAAGCTGAATTCGAGACGGGTAATATTAAGAGTTCCCAAGGCAGCGCCAACAGCTTATGGATTGTTTATACAAAAGTTTGGAGGGTTTGCACCAGGATCTGAGCCTTCAAATATAGCAGAAAGAGCACGTCTTTATTCAAGCAAGTGGAAGAGTCTAAGTGATAAGGAGAAGCAATCATACCAGGAGGAGTCACAAAAGTTACGTAGTGAACATGAGGTGACTATGCGTAAGTGGTGGTCAACAGTAGATTTGGATTTGGTTGCACTTGAGAACAAACGTCGTAGACGTCAGAGTAAGGCAGGAACAAAGCCCACTCTTTTAAAGGATCCTTTTAAACCTAAGCGACCAGTTTCAGCATTCATTCGTTTTTCTACAGAACGTATGAGTGAGAATAAGGATGTTTCTAATGGAATTGAGGATGTATCGAAGGCTGTTAAGCATGCAGCGCAGATTTGGAAGAATTTGTCGGATGCTGAGAAAGCTCCTTTTACAAAGGCTGCTCAGGCTGATACTCGCCGTTATCGAGAGGATATGGACAAATACCTTAAGAGTCATTCTGCTTAGTTTAGTACAATATTGTACTACTTTTTTTTTTCTAATGGAGAGGATACGTGCGCGTCTCAAGTAACTCATCTGAATTATTACGCATGTGTTAGGACATGCGAAGATAGTCAGGTTGTTGAAAGTGGTTGGGCTTTGTAGGCTGCAATCCACTTGTTTCTTCTTATTTTTCTTTCTTAGTTTTTTTTCACGACAGCTGCAGCTCTTGTTGTAGGTGACAGAAGCAATAGCAGAGAGTCTTTTTATGCTTTTAAAATGATTATTCCACACTTTTTTTTTTTAATCGTGCATAAGACCATGTGGTTAATAAAATGGACATTGCAGTGTGCGTAAATGAAAGCAATCTTATTCATGTAATTAATCTGGTACCTTTTTTTTTCAACACACCGAGAAATCCCCGCCTGAAAAGAAGGGATTACATGTCTTCGGAACATGGCTGCAAAAGCCACGGATATGCTTGGGTGCTGCGCTATCACCAGGTGATCTTTATGGACTGGGATTGGATATCACGGTCTTTCTTTCAAAGTGCTAAAGTGTGGGAAAAATGAAGGGGGGGGGGGATATATTTCAGTATTTAAATTCCGTTTATTGTAATAGTGTCACATGGAAAAAAGTATAAAAGGAAAGCCGAAAAGCACACATCGGACTTTTCCTCTACAAAAACCTCTTCTTTGCATTTTTTTTTTAGTATTATTACAAGCCTGCAACTGCAATACCTCCTTTAACCTATTTTTTAATAGTACACGCTTTTTTTTTTTTTGAAGTCATTAACATGGGAAACTCGACAGCGCCTACCGATGCACAACTGATGGCAGAACGGTCAAAGTTTCTTAAGAATGGTACTACGGTTGGTGTTACCTGTGTTCCTTTCAGCGGTGGACAGCCAAAGGGCGGAGTAGATGATGGACCAGTGGAGATGATACGGTTTGGAATACTTGACCAGATTCAGGGCATGGGTTATGCTGTAGAGCTTAGTGATAATATGGAAAAATACCGTAGCATGCGTCCAGCCAATGATCCTCCAGTTGACAATCTCAAGAACCCTCGCTATGTGGATATAGCCACACGTCGTGTCGCAGAACAGGTACAGGCACATTGCAAAGAAGGTCGTATAGCTTTGACTCTGGGTGGTGATCATTCAATTGCTATGGGAACATTGGTTGGTAGTTCATCAGTATACGGTGACGACTTGTGTGTGATATGGATTGATGCGCACGCAGATATTAACACACCATCAACGACAGAATCTGGTAATTTACACGGATGTCCATTATCATTCGTATTAGGATTGAGTGAACCATCAGAAGCACTTTCTAACGCAGGATTATTTGATTGGATCAAACCATGTGTACGAAAGGATCGTTTGGTTTATATTGGATTACGGGATGTTGACACTGGTGAAAAAGAAATATTAAGAAAACATGGTATTAAAGCTTTTAGTATGCATGATGTAGATAAACATGGTATTGGGAAAGTAGTTGAAATGGCTTTGGATCATGTTAATAAGGATCGTTTATTACCTGTTCATATGAGCTTTGATGTTGATGCTCTTGATCCTACTGTTGCTCCTGCTACTGGTACTCCTGTTCGTGGTGGTTTAACCTTTCGTGAAGGCCATTATATTTGTGAAGCTATTGCAGAATCTGGTTGTCTGGTTGCTCTTGATCTGGTTGAAGTAAATCCTACCTTAGGTGACCCTGAATCGCTGCGACAGACTGTTGCTGTGGGTTGCTCATTAGTTCGCTGCTCTCTTGGTGAATCTCTATTGTAATTTTTTTTTTTTTGTCTACCATACACGTAGCATCATGCTTCTAGTTCTTTGTTTCTTAGGAGGTTCTCTTTCTTTTTTTTTTTTTTTGTTTGCTGTGCAAAATACAATTTCTTTCTATTACATATTTCTGATGATAATACCTTTTTCTTGGTTTCTTTCTGAGGGCGAAGGTGTAGGCGTTTATCTGCCAACGTTACGTCATTGAAAAGCAGGTGCAGACAATCTGTAAATAGTGTTTTTTTTTTCTCAGTCAACTATAAATAGAATTGGTAGCTACAAAGGTTAGAGAAAAATGTCTTTGTAGATCTATGTAAATGATCCCTAAATAGAGCTCGAGCAGTGCTGGATTTCTCCCTAAGCGCCGAGTTGCGCGCATCCAACCCATCTACTGAATTGTTTCATATAAAAAGACAAAAAGAAAATGGAGGCAACAAATGTTTTTTTTTTTTTGTAAGTTGTTCTATTGTTCTCTTCTTGCATAGCATTGTAATTTTTATTTATTCCAGTTTAAAATACTGGCTATACTTGCATTTCTCAACCACATCCCACCTTTATATTTGTATTGTTCAATATAGAACTTGTCTCTCTCCCTCCTTCCTTTGCATCATTACAAGCCATACCATTCACAACACTATACAATGTCTTTTAGCACTGCAGGTTTGTTGCCTTCGGATATCATTCTGCGTATTCTGCACATGACTTTTGATGGCTTTAAAGATGACGTATACCAATGGCAGCTTGCCCTCTCTTATTTGGCCATTTGTCAACGTTGGCGAAATTCCCTTTATAAGTCACTCTACAGTTGTGCTATTGCACAGGCACTGCCCACTAAACACTGCGATTGTTGTGATCATAAGCACAGTTTCTGCAACATGGACAGCAACAATATTGCAATATGCTCAAACTTAGGACTGATTGCAGCAAATTATTCGCTTGTCAACGTACGGAGACTTGTAGTCAATGATGCTACTTGCGATCGAGGAATTGATTTACTACAATGTTTGGTAACAGCATTGTCCCTTGAACAGAATGAATGTCCGAATCTTTCTCTGTTGAAACAGTTGTTTTGTGATACTGAGCAGGCTCGTGGTTCTCTCATCAGCTTGGAATCTTTTCAAGCCAGAGAGATAGCTGCAGAGCTTGTGTTGGCTTTGGCTAAACGGATGCCAAATATCAGCAATCTCACAATTGAAGTTTCAAAATCACACAATGTTCTGAGTGAATTTGCCACACTACTTACTCATCGCTTTGTCGGACAGTTGACTAAACTAAAATACTCTGGAATGGCGCACATTCCGACGTCATCTCTAGTGGAATGCAGGGTTGCAGATCTCCAACTTTCTATAAATATTGACGACGATCGTACACAGCCATCTATATTAGTCTATCCGAAGACACTCTGTAAACTGTCGTTACAAATTGACAAATGTAATACCAGATGGAATTTCTTTTCTCAAAGCAGCGACGTCTCAAACAAAAATAATGTTTTTGATAATCTGACAACTCTGCGATTGGCTGGTGACAAATTCAAATATTGCTGGACTGACGAAGCATATTTGCGCTCGGAATCTGTAAAGCTGCCACAGTTAGAGTTTCCAAAGCTTAACTATCTGATTATTGACCATACGTCGCTAAATTCTGCTGAAAGACAGTCTTTGCTGCGTGCTCCACTTAAACAAATTAATTATCATGGCTTGTTGAAAGACCTGTTGGTGCTGTGTCGTCAGGATATTAGTGGTCTCGATGAACTATCATTAAAGTTGTCATTTAAAAAAGACCGTGGCCCTGATGCTTCGTTTATTGGTAGCATTAATGAACTATTCAAAAATATCGGCAATATAAAGGTCGTACATTGGGAAATTGACTCTAATATCTTCTGCTTCGATATAAACCGTATTAATTGGCCGCATCTGACACATCTCACCATCCGCACTGCAATAAGAATCGATATGCTATTCAAAATCATTGACGCGGTGCCCAACCTCAACCATCTGTCACTTCATCTGTTTACAGCTACAGAGAACGCCATGGAAAAGGATGCAGTGTTTTTAGATAATCTAAAACAAGATTACCCTGTACCATCTGCATCAAAGATCAAGACGCTGACTCTGCATTACTCTCGATTCATGTCGCATGAATATGTCGCCTTTCTCCAAATAAAGATTCAATGGTTCTTGCCTTTATTAGAAACGGTTGTTGTCCAGGGCAAGCGCCGCTTCTTTTATTAGTCATGCATCTGCATCTGCTTAATATTACTTTATCTTTACATACACTATACCTTTTTTCTGTATTTCAGTAACTTTATCAGCTGACACCAAGTAACTCCCATCATTGGCGAGTGATTGAGCGTATAATATGGTTCAAAAGCATACTCTGAGACCATTTGCGCAGCCAGAGCCGGCTCCACAATTTCTACGCCTTGTTTTCTTTTTCCCTTTGCTTTTAAATAAAAAAAACTTTAGCTACAATCTTATTAGCCTTTGGCCAGGACATATATGATATTTTACTTCACTTACATAAGCTAAGTGTGGGACGAATAAGAACAAAACTAAAAAAAAATGACAGACAGCGACACTCTAGTAAAGCTTACAAGTGGCGATGGGTTTGATTTTATCATTAGTAAAAATATTGCAGAACAGTCACCAACGCTAAAAAATATGCTCGAGATATCGCGCGGAGGAATTAGCAACGACATGGCATTTACAGAGGCACTTACTAATCAAATCCGACTGCCTGAGATACGTGGAAAGACTCTAGAGAAAGTGTGTCAATATCTGTTCTATAAATACAGGTTTGCTGATGAAGGTGCTTCAGATCGTGTTCCTGATTTTGGCTTTGATATTGAAATGTCCTTGGAGCTATTGATGGCTGCGGATTACTTGGATTGCTAATTTTGTGTGTGTTTTTTTTTAATTTTATTGCTTCTGTAATAATCCAATATTTACTTGGTCAACCTTAAGATGTAATACTATATCTGTGACGTTGGTATACATGCATACTTTGGTTTTAGACCATGAGTTGGTGCAACTGGAGCACACAGCCCCTGTACATGCTTAAACAAATGATGACTGTCGAATAGCCATGCTCCAGGGTAAGTACGCCGCATCTCCATGTTTGCAAAGCTTGGATCAGAAAAAGGTTTGGCTTTTCTACAAGTGAGTAATGACGATGTGGTAGGCCCTGCCTCGAGAGCCATTCGAAGCGCGATATAAACATGGTTGCTTTTGTCAATTAGCTGATTACACACCCGCTCGATACTTTTATTATCTAGTGCTTGCTCTGTTGCACGCAGTTTGTAGAGTGTGCACAATTGCTGTTGGCATTTATAAACATCCGTCGTCGATAAAGTGGATGTTGATTTACGGGTGTGTGAAAGGATTCTGTCGACATCCGCCAGTTCCACAAAATTAACCCCAATTTGGACTAGACACAAATGGATGGTAATAACAGGTAACGAATAATCTTCCATTACATTAGCTGTTGTCATAGATGGCGCGATCCGAGCAAGAGAAGCAGACCATACCTGTACAATAACGCGGGTAGCCTGTGTAGATGTGCTTGTAGGACTTATAAACGTGTCCCAAAATTCTAAAACATCATCCATTGTAAGACGCCCAAGCTGCAAATTTATATTGCGAACATGGTCAAAATCGTAACTGTTATCCAGGATCATACGCCATGCATGTTTTGCTACGCTTGCAACTTTTATTGGTAGCTCTTGGTTTGCAATGATACACGCAGTAATATTAGCAGCCAATTCTTTGTTGCTCATTTCAGCAAGACGCGTGCGGAACTGATGTAGGAATGATTCAATCCGTAGACATACATATTCTGGATTGCTATTGCCCTGGACTGCAAACGTCAATATGCCTGCTTTTCTGCTGAATCTGCTGTAAGAGTCGACTGTCGCTTGCCAAGAACAGTGTACCATATATCCCAACTGTTCTTGCGTGCGTAACTGGTCGAAAAATGGAATGGACATTACATGTGTGATAAGGTTTAATATAGCGCGGTCTCGACACCGATTATTATAACTGTCAATAAAGTGAACATTTTTTCCTGCATAAATTGCGTAATTTACTGCGTTCTCGGTGTTGACTTCATTATCCAGGACTAGGCGCTGCAGATATGTGTTAGGCGCAATGTCTAGTGCACGGGTATGCAAGCGAAACGTTATCGGAATAGCTGCCCGAGGGTTTAGAATATCAAGCACCTGCTGCATAATTTTAATTGCTTCTGTATCGGTAAAAGTTCCGACAATTAGCATTGCCACTCGCAAACGGTCAAATAATTTGGTCACAAAGCATTGCAATCCGTTAGATGTTACCTTGTCAAGCTCTTGTTTCCAATCCAAGTAGTGCCAGCGTGGAACTGCTTTCAAGTAAAATTGTTGCAAGAGTGCTTGCATGTTAGGTGGCTCAAGTCCAATCGTCACTAGCGACCTCCTAATTCGATTCAAATAATGTTCAAACTTGTCTTGGTCAACCACTAACGCGCGTAGTCCACGAACAATTGAGTGTAGGAGTAGCGGCAGCTTTTCCTGGTGACCAGATACTTTAATACAGAGTCGGTGGCCAGATATCAAGATATTGTACTTAAAACCTGCCTGCATCGCTACCGCTAGCTCCTCAGAAATAGCATCACAAAGTGTAAGTTTAAGCAAATCAGCATATACTTGTGCCTGCGGTGATACACCAATACAGGTGCTCTCAATATACATTTCAATGCTAGCGCGTTCAAGTTTCCCACTCTTAAAACGCTTAGTCCACAGCTCGTACATGTCGTTGTGGAGCAGTAGTTCTGGCGCACTTAGTGGATCATCGGTCTTTGCTATACACAAAGATGTAATTGATATCGGCGCCACTGTTGCTAGCTGGGGTGTCTTGTTAACGTCAGGAATAACATCCCACTCTAAATTTTCGGGCAGAAATCTGTTAGAAAGCGGAAAGTGTAAGTCACTCGTGAGATCGGATAGTGCCAAATACTGCTGTATGCCTGCAGTCAAATTATGCGGGAGCATATCCTCTCTGTATGGAATTTTAAAATAAGTCTCCACATTAGACAACTGTTCAAAGCCCGGGAAATCGCGAGCGCCCAGTATAAGACGATAACGACTAGGATTGAAAAGTGACAGTGTCGTTTCGATTATTTTCGGGTCATAGTTGTAGAGTAATTGTGGACCGGAGACAGTATGCTCAGGGCGCAGATAGCTGTTGCACATTTGCCGCGACAGATTCACAGCAGTTGTCAGAGAATACGCAGGCTCGCCGTGAAAAAATTGCAAATGTGCCAATTTCTGAACTTCTTCATAATACCACTGATGGACGCCTTCCTGCTGGGCAATGCGTAGATATCCAAATACAAGTGTGACTATATCCTTATAATGAGTAAATCCATTGGGAGTTGCATGGATCATGATATTGAAGATACATGATCTGTCACTATTCCATGCGGATCTGTCAGTTGTCATTGTTGTAGCCCAGCCGCGCTGTTTGAGACAAGAGATTAGCGAGCCAGACCCGCCGTGGCTTAAAAGCGATTCCACATAGCGGAGAGGGTTTGAATCATACAGATGGTTAACTTGCGGTAGTGCAAAGCTTATGACAATTGTGTACAGATCCCCAATTGTCTGGTAGCGGACTACAGTGCCGAGTTTTTGATCGCTGAGTGGATGATCTAAGAAGTCAACCCTAGGGTCTCCCCGGCTCGGCACCTCCGAGAAAATGTTTACCGACCATTCAACCAGCTGCTCAAGATCTGCTCCGTCCTGAGTGCCACCAACCACAACCAAATTCATAATATCAGCCGAGTAGTTATCAACAAAAAAGTCCACCATCTCTTCTCTCAGATTGAGCCCTAGACGACTGGCTGCGCCCTGAAGTGATGCATTGTTTCCACCATGGAAGCGCGAGTATGGATGATTACTACTGCAAGTTGTCTGGGCTATGCGAACTCTACGCTTCAAGTCCTTCTGCACATCGCTCCTAAATTCGGACTCAACTGCGTGCAGCTCACGACTGACGCAATCCTCAGTTATAAGTGGAGCAATAAAAAACTGTGCGAAGCGATCCAGCGCCCCTGCAAGTCCCTTGTTATTGACCGCAAAACGATAGTGTGTCATAAGCGACGATGTTGTTGCATTTGTGTGGCCGCTATGCTCAGTAAGATATGCCTCAAAATTCCTTTCGCTTGGATACTTTACTGTGCCCATGAATACCAGATGCTCAACCGCATGTGCAAGCCCTTGCAGCTCGGGCGGATCCGCGCAGCTGCCGATATTGACAGCCAAAGATGCAGCTGACTGTTTGACCGTTGGATCACTGATGCAAAGTACGCGCATACCGTTTGGAAGTCGAAGAAGGCAGTACTGGCGTAAATTATCTGAGGGCAACACCAATGAGCCTGTGAATTTGTAGTATCTATTCATTTTGTTGGTATAGCGAATGCTAAAGGACGACAGCCAGTCGGCTGGATGTGCAGGCGGGTACTCCTCCACAAATTCCTGACTACCACTAGCACACATTAGTTGGAAAAAACAATCCCGAACTTTCTTTTAAAAAAAAAAAAAGACAATAGAAAAGGCTACAAATAGAATCAGAAAATCTACTCGGCAATATGTAAATGTAAGCAATACGATATTCTCTCAAAAACCGAAAGCTCAAAAAAAAAAAAAAAGTAAATGGAGCTGCTATGGTATGTTTCAAGAGGCATAAGGCTCGCTTTTTATATATTTCTATTTTAAACCCTGTCCAATTCACACGACTAAAATCGGGGTGGTTAAGTTTGGTCATGAGGATTTTCTTTATCCATCTTTTCTCTTGCCTGTTTCTTTGCTTGCTGGGGAAAAGTTAAAGTGAATTCAAACTATGCACAAGGTTCTCGCCGAGGCAGAGATGCATGCAGCTTGCATCATCGGTGTGTGCAACAATTCGTTTGAGTTTGGGAGATCAACGACAAGAAAAAGGATAAGGATTGTCTTTTAGCGTTATGTTTGGGGTAAGTCATTTGGTTAAAGCTTGGGCTCAATAGAGTATTCATAGAAAGAAAATACAGCTGTAGAAGGAAACCTCTGTATTGTTCCGCATAACCATTGCATATATAGTTGCTTGACAATGTATAATAAATATCCGTTTCTCTTTACATTTGTCATGTAGAGCTGTGTTTGGCTTCTCATGCGCGTTAAATGCGTTCTATTCACAGTCGGTTCTCCTTTCATTGTTCACAAATATGCATTGCTACTGTGTTGTGTAGCAGAACAATAATCAACCAGCATCCCTGCATATATTAGAAATGTCTTTTTTTTTTTTGCGCAATAGAAAAAGCGCCATCGCATTCATTTTTGTCAAAATACTGTTAAAAAGATTGACATTGCATTAATGTGTCCAAGAAATTATAGAGGCGTTGCCATTAAAACCAACGCCTAATAAGCTAATTGAAGTGAATTGTGTTTGCTTAAAAGATGACTATGTATTTCAATTTGTTTAAATGGCTTTTAAAAAAATAGCTATATGTAGCGGATTTTCACTGTGTACCGAATAAACAAGCAATCTATTTTAATGGTCACCACACGCATTGCTCTAACTGTAGTTATCGTTAAAATGTTTATTGGTTTGTGCTAAAATTACTGGGTGTCTTATAACTGTCGATAAACGCATACATATGCGTTCTAATTGTATGCTCTCTAAGCTTATTAGCAGTAAAAAACTAATTATGTTAAAAGCAACAAAGGTTTTATAGTCTCTTAACACCCAAGAACCATTTATAGAAAATAAAAATTTTACTATTCAGAAACAAAACCATTCAACTAACCAATCCATCCGAACCAGACCACAAAAGTGAGATAGAAATTATTAAAGAGTCCAATCTACAGTGCGTACAGATGATACACTTTTAAATTTTAAGCAATGTTTTTAATTTTTTTTTTTTTAAATGTTATTAGCAGCAATAATATAACCTACTAGAAAATACACAAAATATCCCAATTTCTAAAGAAATGGGTAAAAGATAAAATCAAAAAAGCTGACAATAGGAAGAGGAAGCTTGTATGGCACGAGGTACAGTTTTTATATACTATTTTGATATTGCGTATAGATTAAACAAGGAGTACACTTTATGTGGTAACCATCGTGTATTAATGTCAAATTACTAACCGACAATAAAGTAAGAAGAAAATACTATTGCAAGCTTAGAAGGCTTGCACAAAACCTTGACAATATCTTATAACAATAAGAAATTAACATCGAGTTTGTCAGTTAGACCCAACATTAACCTCTATTTAGTCTTTTCGGAGAATGTTATCTATTATTAACATTTAAAAAAGTACTGTAGCGTTTGTTCTTTGACATTATTCAAAAAAATATTATTTTGCTGTAGTCCGCAGCATCTGACAGCTATACAATATGACAATATAGTTCCAGCAAAAATATTAATTACCTAGAAATCAGAAACTGTCTATTTTACAACTCCCTTGAAATATTAATGACGCCATATGAGCCCAGCTAACTACTATATTATGTAGAGTGCTACTTTTAAACAAAATTATTGGCCTCTAGGTGAATTTACTCGTACGCTTATAATTAGATGCTATTGCGCAAAAAAAAATGTAATTATAATTTTATTACAAATACTATAAACGTTTCACAATAGTTAACAAATATAAATGCCTACTTTCTGCTTTAAGCGTTCACAGGACTTTTTGTTTATAATTTCATGTTTGCTAAAAATACTCAAGCTAAGCAATAGAAAGTATACGACCTAAAAATGTAAGGGCTATGCTTTCAAGGTCGTGTGTAGATTGTTAAAATACAAAATTTCCTTATTTTAAATGGGTAAGCTGCTTATACAATAATATGTTGGTAAAAATTATGGCAACAATTGATACTAGTAATGGAAGGCAAATAGTAAAAACCGCCAAAAAAAACAGCTGCAGAGAATGTCGCGATCCAGGCTCGAACTGGAGACCTTACGCGTGTGAGGCGTACGTGATAACCAACTACACCATCGCGACAAATTCTAAAAATTAAACTTAACAAAAAATCATAATGTTATTACACCTTTGCAATCTAGCAGCGGTTGACTTTATATTTTTTATTTTAGTTAAGCACAGCACATAATACGCATTCTTCTAGAAACCAAAATAAAGTGATTATTTTAGTCACCACCCTGTTATAAATTTTAGGTAACTAGTTAAGGCTAGTTAGTTAGTATTCTATCAACAGAAAAGACAAAAAGAAATAAATAAAATACGCAAATTGCAAACAAAAAGGCATAATTTGGCCATCTAAAAGGTAGAAAATATTGAAACGTTACAAGTCCGCGGGTTCTTGCTCTATATGAGTATTTTTTAAGCGATGAGATAATCGGCGCATAGTTGAGCGCGCATGTATAGTGTCAGAATTCCGACTGTCAAACGAGGAAGGGAAGTTTGTGGATAATTCTGATTCGCAAGCTGGAGTATTGTGTCGTGAATACGAGTCTTCTGGTGGATGGGTCTGAGACTCTTGTCCAATATCATCTGCAGAACCTGTTTGGTGGTGTTGAGATGGTAGACGAGGCAACGGTGGGTGCATTATTGGGGGCTGTGGGGGTTGTTGACTTGTTGTTGGCTCGGGTCGCGCTGTAGTAGTGCTTGAGTGACCCAGTGCAACATCAGTAAGAATAGATAGTGACGAGGTGCTGGGTGGCGAGGTAAGCGCATGCGCCTGGTCAAATGATTCTATTGGAGGCAGACGGAACGAGCCAGCGCCCGACTGCGTCTGTGTAAACGAAGGTATAGGATGATGAACATATGGCGAGATTCTTCCAGTCGCTGCAGTATTACCAGGTGTATGTGGTAGGTGCGATTCAGCTATATGCTGATGGTGCGTTGTAGCAAGCGATCTGAATGCTGTCGATAGTCCAGAAGTCGGCGTGTCTGGGTGAATTCCTGGATGTGACCGCTCATACACTGCTTCAGCTGCTCTATAGGCATGAATGTTGTCTCTGGTCTGCTGCATCACTAAAGGAACATCAGAACTGCTGTCTTCGCTGTAGTCATTATACTCGGGCGTCGAATCAGCATGCAATATTGGAATAGCTCCAGGACCAAGAATACGCGGCCGCTGAACCCGCTGGGTATAATTATCTGCAATGTGTGGTAGTCGCTGTCGGCGTGTAATGCTTCCTGTGCGGTGAACACTCCTACTATGACCAGTTTCAGGTGCTACATGGATGCTATGTGCTGTGGATGCTGCAGCTGATACTGAAACTGTAGATAAACCTTTAGGCGGCAGCGTCGTCAATTCGGATAAAGAGTACTCACCAGCTGCTGTTCCTGGTGACAGCGGCTGAGCAGCTGTAGAACCAGCGCCAGTGCCAGCAGAATCCTCGGGATTTCTCTTTCGTTTTTTATAGGGTCCGCGCTTAATTCCTCTTTTGCGCGGCTTTCGCTTAGAATCCACACATGTATCGATAAGACTGTACTTTATACAACGCTGGCATGGGCGACCCGGATCACATTTTTTACAAGCCTTTTGGCAATTGACACAAGCGTTTTTAACCTGTGCGCGCTTTGCTCGCGTTGGTGTTTCTGAAGAAGATTTACTGTTGTCGTCGCTGTCGCTGTCAGGAGATGGCCGTTGGTGCTGTCGCTGTGACGCTGTTAAGCCAAAGGTTTTTGACGACGGCACTGACTGCGACTGCAGATTCGATTTTGTTGATGCCATTCACCTCTCCAGAAAATGCCGCGGGATAGCAAAAAATATGTTGCAAACGCGCAGCAATAGGAATGCAACACTCACGATAAGATAAAAATAAAAATAAAAATTGAGTAAGAGTGGAATCCGAGGAATTGGTTGCAGCCGAGAAAAAACAAAAAGTCAGACAATGCCGCTATATTATTAATCACCTTGTTGCTACTTTATCTAGAGCAAGCAGGGGGTGGGGATAGTTGACTAGCGCTCCAAAAAAAAGGAGTCTCAGGCTCGGATAAAAAACCAAACAGGAAAAGAAATGATCGGATAATCCCTTCAAGAGCTGGTCCCTTATTTACCCAGCAGCAATTGATCGAGGGAACGCAAACAGATCGTATCTAAACCTGCAGGGAGGGGGGAGGGACTGGAGATGGAAAGTTCGCGATAATATGTACAAGCAAATAAACCGCAAAAAAAAAGGGATAAGCGATAGGGTTACGCAAGATAGGGGGATAATAACGCAATCTAATAAGTATAAAGGTAGAGCCGTTATGATACAATTGTAGCGGACTGGATTAAACAGCAAATAACAGGAATTGGTAAAAATGATCGGGAGTAGAAAAAGGAGAACAAAAAAAAAAAGTTTTCTGTGGAGCCCCGCCCCTTTGGTCCATCACAAAACCCTCCGGACTTTTTTTTTTTTTTTTTTTTTTTGAGGAAAAAAGGAGTAGACGGAGAATGTTCAGTGTGATGAAGAGAATGATTGGACGCTTTCGCAGTTTGACAACCAGTTAAATAAGAGCACAGAAATGGAGATGAACTGAGGTTACCGCAGAAACTCTTTTTTGGGTTTTGAAGAGACTTTAGCTTAGCCGAGCCCATCCAATTAAAATCAATGCAGAGTTGTGAGACGTATGGTTGGTGGATTGGTCCTTAATATTTTATTCTCTTTTCTCGCTAGTTAATGTAGTGCGAGAAGCGGAGAGCTCTACTTTTTCAAGCGGAGATGACAGCAGCAAAAAAAGGGAGAATTGATCAGGACACTGAAGAAGGAGCTGGACGTATATCTGTCTGTGCGTTTGACTAGGTATTAATAGGCCCTTTCTGTGGCTTTATTTTATGCCGGATGGACCCTGGGATGCAAGAGTCTATGCACCTGATAAGGGTAACCCTCCTCCAGCCGCACTAACTCCGCAAAAAGGGGGACACCAATTAAAAGGAATCCAGCCCCCGATTTTTTTTTTTAAAAAAAAAGCAAATATAACAATAGCGAGTTAGGCACTGAAGCTATGAGTAGACGCAATAGTAAGATAAGCGCTTAATAGAATTAATAGAACTGTAAAAAAAAAAAATTTTTTTATAAGAAAAAAAGACAAGCTGAACTAAACAAGGTGCATAATAAGCATGTTTTTCTTCTTTCCAAAACCAACAAGAAAAAAAAAAACTCTGCGGAGAAAAAAAAAAAACAGCATTTAACTCAATTAGAGTGATGTTGACCTTTGTCCAAGCCGCATTCCCACATTCTTTGTTGGATCGATGGGGGAATAGAAAGGAATAGTCAAGTGTCAGTAGCTTTAATACTTACAAAAAACTGCCATGCTTGGCGTGTTGCAGCCGTGTGTTACTCTACACTTTTGTCTGGCGGCACAGTCATCTTCGAATAGTGCATATAGCAGTAACAAATAAGCAAAAGTGGTCGTGGAAGAATACAAAGATGACTTTATTGATAAGTGAGAGTGCAAGAAGATTGCGACTGGCCTTCAAACCTACTTCCAAATGAGGTGATATTGAATCTTCTTGGTGCGCCAGTGAAAAAAAAAATGTTTTGCCAAAATTGTGCATGCGCAAATCCTTTTTTTTCTCTCACATCAAATGGTCCTAAGGTACTTGGCCGTTCTGTTTTTTTTTTACTTGTAAACACCTACCATGGTAACATTTTTCCACCATGCATATGTTTTAGAAAGAGTGTGTACAACATAAAAAAATACAGTAGACAATTTGTTTAATTTTTATGTTGATGTGTGTTTGTCTACGTGCCTGATGAAAAAAAAATTCTCGTGTGTGCTGCCTGTTATCGCCTTGCGCAGCCACAAACAGACGCTTTGCCCCCAAACAAACTACTCTCTCTCATCGTGTGTGTGTGTGTGTGATCGGCCATGTCTGTTCAGGCAACTCTCTCGTGCATGCAGTGTGTGTGGGGATGACACTTTGCTTCTTCCCGCTGCTCAAGGTGGCTTAAATAATTACTGTGATTACGATTAAACTAATCATTGATGCACTGTTAAATTTTTTTTTTTTTTTTAGTTGAAAAAATGGCAAAGACTGGTCAACGAAAACTGTTTCTTGCCTCACTTTTGATAACAAATATTCTCTAAACAAAATTTTTTCCAGTCAAATTTCCTAGCATCAGAAAAAAAAAAAAAGACACAAACAAGACATGGCAGAAGTAGTACAGTATCATCTGGAGCAGATGGTAGATGAGTTGGAAGACTTGGAGAAGAGAGGGTTGTTCAGTAAGACAGAGCTTAAAACTATTGTGAAGAAGAGAACAAAGTTTGAGTACGCTCTTAGAAGACGACGTGTGGGTAGAGCAGCGTTCCTGCATTATATCGAGTACGAAATTAATGTAGATGCACTACGGCGACAGCGCAAGCAGCGGTTGGCAAGAGAAAAGCGAGGAGAGAAAACGACACTGAGTGATTTTTCAATTACACAGCGAGTAATTTCGATCTTTGAGCGTGCACTAGTCAAACATCCAGAGGATTCAATGCTGTGGTTGCAGTATATTGAATTTATAAAGGCACGTCGCAGAATGGCACCTGGCATTGGTGAAGAAGAAGAAGGCGAAAGTCATTCACGACTATTGAGTAGCGTATTTGCTCGAGCAATTACCGCACATCCATATGAGTCTCAGATGTGGATCAAAGCTGCCGCACATGAATTAGATGTTAATTCAAATAGCAACGCTGCTAGAGTTTTACTACAACGCGCTTTGCGGTTGATTCCAGAAGACCAACATTTGTGGATTGAATATTTTAGACTGGAAATGTTGCTGGTTGAGAAAATCAAGACACGTCGTCGCATCCTTGGCATTGATCAGCCTTCCACTGATGCTACTACTTTATCGGATAATTTGAGCGCAACTGAGAGCACAGAGATGGAGACTGGCGATGATAATGCATTTATCGATTTGCCACAGCTTGACGAAGAAGAAAATAGTGAGCGCAGTGGACTGCAGCTAGATAATGTTGAGGAGCGTTTTGCAGAACAAGCTTTGGCGCGTCTAGACAGAAAGACAGCAGCAGAAGGCAGCAATATCTCAGAGGAAGATCGTGCGACAATGGCACAGCAGACCAATGCATACTTACAGGGCGTCGTAGCACAAATAATCTACGAGCAGGCAATAAAAGCTATTCCTACGTCACTCGAATTTCGTCAAGAATTGACTTCTGTTGCTGCTTTATTCTCAGATACTGAGCGCATAAGAGAGATTATTCTTTCTTCCATCCGCAATGACTTTAAGGAAGACACACAGGCACGTGCATATTTGTGCTCAGCACATTTGGCATCAGTTTCTACTACATCACCAGAACTTGTGGATGGATTGCATTGTGCAGTGGGTAATTTTAAAACCACTTTGGAGGAACTAGATACTTCTGACATGTGGACTGAATATGTACGGTTTTTGGTTCAGTGGCATGATGCCTGTGCAGGAATGGAAAGTCTGCGTGCTTATTTTGGTGTGCTGATTGACAGGGCTGTTGTACTAATTGGAGAACATAAGGATGGCCGTTTGAATGCAGAACTGGCACTGATTTGCGCGGATAACATTCAGACGCGTATGGAACAGACTAATGATGATTCTAATCCATCAGAGATGCGTCTGCTTAATTGGCTAGCAGATGCAACCCAGAGGTTTCCCAGTTCGGCGGATCTATGGCACCGTCGCCTATCGTTGCTGCTTGCAATTAATGCAGACTCTGCAAACTCTGTTCCAGCCAATGTGGCGAGTGACTCGCGTCTCGATGGATTGTTTGCTGACCAAGCACTAGTGCAAGTACCTGCATCGAAGAAGCTATGGAATCTGTTTTTGGATTGGATCGAACAACGTTTCTCGAAGGGTCAGATATCGGCTGACCACGTACAGTCACGCTATTTTTGTGCATTTGGAAGAGCAACTCAGCAGCGCTCTATTATGGCACTCTCAACCGACGAGAACGCATTGTCCAGATTATATGATCTTGTAGCTCATCTGCAGATTCGTTACGTTGATTGGGCTTGGAACCTTCCGCTTCACCGCAAACAGCTGAGCGCTATTAGTGATATAGCGCAGATGGAATTGGCCCTCGCTGATGACGAAGAGGATGAAGAGGGTAATGTTACCGAAAACAATGTGAAGAACTTTGGAAATGTCGAGGCTTTGCGTCAGGCTTACCGCAATGTCTCACGACATGCTTTTCCTACTCTTCTGTTTTATCGCAGATGTTTGGAGTTGGAACCGGACTCTAAAAACAAGACAATGTTGCACGAAATGGCCTGTCGTGTAGACGAATCGGATATGAAACCATGGCTGGCTTATCTGGTTTTCCTTAACAAGATAAAGGAGCTGAACCAGGCCTCAACAGTATATTGGCGTGCAACAAAGGCTATTGGTGACAGCAGACAGTTGGAGTTTGAAACTGCTTACCAGAGTCTGCTTCACAATCCAAAAAAAGTAGATCTAAACATTTGAATCTTTTCTATTTACTGAGAGTACGCTAACAAAATATATCAATACGAAATGTTTTTATTTTATCTGTTGAAATAGGGATGACGTTGTAATATCCTGGACAATCTCAATATTGTGTGCATGACTGGTGAGATCTGTGTACTCCTCAGATGGCAAAAAAGCAGTGTGTGCACCAGGCACATCACCATAGGTAATTAACATCTGTGGATTAGATTCATCCTTGACAGTGGTATCAAAATTACTCTTGGATTCTGTGGTACTATCATCGGTAACAAGTAACACAGTAGTGTGTAGTACTTGTGATAGACGCGCAATAACACTACGGTTTGTATCAATGTATCCTGCATAACTGCGACCGAGGGAACCGTTTGTGGCAACTGGTGGACGAGCAGTGAGCAGGTGACGAGCCATGTGTGATTTGCCTTCCTCAGTTTGGCAGAACAGTACATGTGAACGAGGTAGAATTGCTGGTGATGTGTTTCCAGCGGATACAGGTCCGGAAACAGGAGCGTTAAGAATGGCAGAGATTTGTGACGATGGAACATCACTAGGTGGATTACTAGAGTCGCTGCTATCCTCTTTGTTTACCCATACAACACTTTCTCCAATTCCTTCGTATTGACGGTGGTCCCGAGAAATAAACGTTCTTCTATCTTCTTCATATACTTGGTTTTGCAAGCTGTTTACAATTCCCGCATCTTCTAGCGCTCGTAGCACTTGCTCTTGTTTACCATCGTCTGCTTCTACTGGTGATACTACCACAATCAGATACACTCTGTAAAGCTCAACCAGACGCAGTAGTATTGGAATCGCGGATTTGCGTACGGTAACATCTGCAGACCACTTGTTTTCTGGATCTTTGCTGTCCAGTATTATTCCACGCGCACTAATCGCTACACACGGTTTGTTTTCAATATCAGATCGAATAGAGCCAATGTGAGGAAGAAAGCGGCTCTCAATTGCTCGGTTGTCTGGTGAATACTGGTGAGAGGTTGTCTGCTCAGAAATAAATAGCACATCCTCCACATCGCTGTTGGTATCACTTTCGTCTGCAGTTTGATTATCACTGTCATCGTCTTTGGTTGATTCCTGATACACTTCGTACGCCAGATACCCGAGAAGTCCTAATACTGCTGCAGATACTGCCAGCACCACCCCGCGTCTGCCTTTATTCCAAGAACGACTCATTCTCACGCATTCAACTAATCCAGTTAAAGTCACTTTAAACTATTGAAAGCCATTTAAAAATACACGGAAGGAAAAATAAAAAAAAGGGTTACAAGGGAAACTGGCCCGTGTGACACCACTTTTTGACAAGAGCACGTGAAAATGGCCAGAGTCAATCGAGAGGATAATGCTTGGAGATCTGATCAGCTTCTTGAATCTTATACTTTTCATTCTTTCTGCCTCCCCTCTGTCAGTTAACAGGAGAAAAATAACAAGAAGCTTGCGCTTTTTATTCAACCTTTTTAATTATAAACCCAGACAGAAGAAGAGCAAAGAACCAAAAAGAAAAAAATAAGGGAAAGCCAAGAACAAAGCAGCCTTTCTTTTATTCAAGGGCTACTTAACCAAAGCAGCAATGGGCGCTGATGGACTGAGATGGGGTTTGCTTTTAGAAAACCATCTTTTAAACGTAAATGGTGGAGCTGCTTTTTATTTCTTTTATAAAAAATAAGCAAACATCCAAGTGACTGCAACAAATTTGTTTATGCTGAAGGAAGGTGTGGTTGCAGTCATCTTGCTACCATTCATTGTAAAAGCAAGCTATTTTACACACCTATATGCTGGGCAGAAATATTCTTTTAAAGACGACCTAGCAGAATATATTGTGAAGCGCTGATGAGCAGGGGACACCTTTTTTTTTTCTCCTCCATTTTATTTTATTTTATTTTTAGTCGCAAGTGTATATATTCTCTACATTTTATAAGACTATTGGCTCTGTCACTAACAAAAAAAAAAAAACCATTTCTAGAGTCCAGTTGTCTTTTATCTTGCTGTTTTTTCTTCTCTGTAAAAGCACACGGTATTTCATTATTACTTTGATACTTTTTTCTTTGAAAAAAAAAACTTTCGCTCTTGTAGACGAGCAAAGATTTTCTATTATTTTGCATCAACGTCTTGGTGTTTAGAAATATCCCCCTCTCAAAAATATTAATCTTCTAAACCAACACCTACTTTAGGTAAAAATAATAATAATAATGATGGTAGCCAAACGCAACACTAGATTGTGCAAGTCCTGGCGTGTCGGAATGAAAACTGAATTAAAGTTGTGGAGTTCAGGAGAGAATTTTATCTTTTTTGGAATGCTTGCACGTAGCATTAGCATAACAAAAAGTTCAGGAATACGACTAAACCGTGGAATACTCGACATGAACGCATTAGAAATGGTAATGAAAGGATTAGAGTCGAATGATTACGATTGGATGATAATGGATGAATTGGATGCTGAATATCCACAAGGAAGTTGGTGGGAAATGGTGTGGCATTTGGCAGATATGCATAGCAAATTGGAAAGACATACAATGTTTGAAATTAACTTTAAAATATTAAAGACTATAGAGAGCATCATTTTACCACTTAATGCTCTCTTCATGAATCAGACACTTGGTTCCCAATATTTTGTAGATGAGGGAATGTATCATCCCTTAACTAATTCTGTGGTTTCTTATTGCGACTATTGTTATCGTGGTGATACTAAATTACCAGAACCGAACAAGTACAATTTTATTGATTTCTTTATGCAAGCAATGTTGGCACAGCATGGATTGAGAATGTGTACTTTCTTGCAGATGTGTAAAAGTTCATTATCTGAAAACCTTTCTCCTCTGGAAAGTGAAGATAAAGATCTTGTAGTAGCTATGGAACAGCTTTCGCTAGAATCATAACTGATTGGTTGTTTTCTGTTGTAGGTAAATGTTTCTCTTCTTCTCCCAAACATACCTCAAAAATAAAACTGTCAAGCTTTGTGTAATATAGAGGCATATTTACATTTAATCATTACTAGTCATTAAAATAGGTTTACATACTCTACGTTGTCGCATTTTTGCCATGCATTGCTTCTATTTATTATTAGCAACGATATTTTTAATGCATTTTGTTTGACGGATTGATGTCTGCTTTTTTAATATAGTGGTTCCTTATAAAATGAATATTTTTTTGTGAGAGCACAGAAAGCTCGATACAAAGTAAAAAAGTGTACTCGCAAATTTATCAGCTAGATTTCTAGCCTAGAAATTGCAACTAGCGAAAAGTATTACTTTTCAAGTGTTAGATTTAACTAGCTAAAAGTAAAGCAAGGAAGCCTAAAAAATTAACTAGAAGTGGCCGGCTTAATTAACCTTTCTACTCCTGGAAGGCATTGCTGATTGTTAGTTCTCGATCGTTCGATCACATAAGCTTTCCAATTTTCATAAAAAAAAATTCCAAGAAATAATATTTAACTTTTAGAGAAAAAAAAAACAAGCTTCATTAAAATAATGAAATCCTGCCCCGAGCGGCAGATGGAAAATCTGCTGTTCTAAAATAAAGAAAAAATAATACAACTACTATTAGATTAGGCATCAAATACTTGGAGAGCAACTCATTAGTAATAACTTTGACATGGCCAATGTCAAATATTTTCTTACAGTGTTTTTTTACAGTGAAACCAGAACATCACTATCAGTTTCAGCAGTCAGGGTCTGCGCTTATATCTGTAGGCAATTAGATTTTGTGAGGGCGATTTTCCTCTTATTTTATAAGCAATTTAAACATGTAAAGGTATTGCTAGTTTTTGCTTATAATTTCTATTACTAAACATTTATTCAGTAACCTCCATCGCCTGCTGTGACAATGACTAAAATATTTGCGTCCCTTTTAACCATGCATGCCTAAATATTTCTTGAAATTTTATTGTTGTTAATACCACCCTTAGAAATTATCAACTATAATGCAAAGACAGTATATTCACAGGTGCTTTTTTCTCATAACAACCTGAAACAAGTTGGAGTTAAACGCAGCCATTTGTCAAACCATTCTTACAAAAGTACACTTCATCCATCCCACTTTCTCTTGTAGACTAAACCAAGTTCTACGACAACTAGTTTATTTGACTGGCATTACGATAATTTATTCATTGTAGGCTGAGGACTGCATCTTTCAAAAGCAACTCTGGTTCCGACTCGGCGAGCTGAGCCAATTAAAGAAATGTCAAAATAAAACTTGTCAACAAATCCGACCAATGGCCATCGTGAAATGGGTTGGAAAAACGGTTTTATTTTCTGTTGGCTGTGGTTTTTGTTTTCTTACTCTATTGTTTGTGCTTTGTTCCATTCGTTGTGTAAAATTCAACTATTTATTGCATTCTCTCTAAAAAAAATACTTTAACGCATTTTATATCTTGTTTGAGCCCACCGAATGTCGGCTACGAATACTCGCAGAGGAAAGA
>KZ303528.1:127054-161451 GCA_002705745.1 Coemansia reversa NRRL 1564 | reverse complement strand
TTTTTTTTTTTTTTTTTTTTTTGTAATCTGTTTACGCAATTGCTTTGCCATTTTCTAACCGAACAACTGACCATGAACAATGCTAGGTAAAACAAGCAAACGTGGTATACCTAACAAATTTTAGTAATTTTGCAGTCATCTAGTTGGCTTGTATGAAACCTCAAATGGGTCAAGCAACATTGCCTAGCATATATATATTTTTTTTTGGAATAGTAGAACGTATTTTGAAGCACTGGGCTTTTTTTCCAAATAAAGACAGTATCAAGAAAATTAGTCACTTACCACATTGTCTTTTCTACTAAACAAACAAGAGACCATTTGAATCCAATCCATGCCACAAACCCTGCTCACCATGCCTCCGCAATAGGTGCTATTGATATTTATCCTTAGTCTGGGTGCACTTTTTGTAATGCTGCTATATACTGTTTTTTTTAAAAAGAAAAAAGAAAATTATTAGCATATCAAGTGAATTATGTTTGTGATAATCGAGGTAATTTTTTGACAGCATGTGGTCCTGTGTTTTGTGTCAAGAGAAACAAAGTGTGTGCGTGATTGGTGTGTGTAGTTGGCAGTCACGATTTGCAGATACAGTTTGCGTCAACAGACAAGAAGAAAGAACCAAGAAACAGATCAACAAGAAATTAGTAGTAGTTTTGAGTAGACACATAGCATAGATATTTTTAGCAATGTCATACCAATAAAATACAATACAGTACATGTAACTTACCTTGTCACCTCTAAAAAGGGTGTTGGCTGCCCTCTGCTTATCAGTCTGCACCGCAAAACCCAACGCCAACCACACTGCCAACGGCACGTCTGCCCATGCACAAACGACGCCCCGCCCACAGTACAAACACACTACCTGAATGGCGCAAACCTGCAATACCAAATGACACCATAATAACTTTTCTAAATGCCAATATTTCGGCAATATACTGTATTTAGACTCTTGCTGTATATTTCACAATATGCGCAAAAATAATGAGTTTTCAGAGCCAAGAAAATCGTGTTAAAGCCTGCATTTAAAACAAAACAAAGAGAGAAAAGGCGAGTGCTATGATCAGAGCGGTCGAGAGAAAAGCAAATGTAAAGCACGCCAACCACCACCTTCTCTGCTCGCCCCTCCAAGTCCTGCGTGCAACAAAGAAAAAAGAATGCAATATAGCCTACATATCACAAAACAGGATACCATGACACAATACAAAAAAGCTTAATTAGTGTAAAGTGAATAACAGGTGAGCAACTCTCTTGTTGAAAGAGTGTTAAAAAGTTCAGCTTGTAGTAATTCCGCACAGCACCTCAATGTGCTCGGACAATGTAGGTAAGTAAAATAAAACAATCATCATAATCATAGTACACGTTATGGAGTGATTTTGCCTCCTTATATTAGATAGAGAAGCGCCAGACTTACATCTACTTCTTCTTGGTGACACCAACGGTCCGACCGCCACGGCCAGTGGTCTTAGTGTGTTGACCACGGACACGGATGCCCCAGAAGTGACGGAGACCACGGTGAAGACGGATCTTCTTCATGCGCTCAAGATCCTCACGCAGAGCATTGTCTACGGCATTGGCCACCAGCTGCGAGTACTTGCCGGTAGTACGGTCCTTCTGCCTGTTAAGATACCACTTGGGGATCTTATACTGCAGGGGGTTCTGAATAATATCAACAATGCGCTCAAGCTCGTCCTCGCTCAGCTCACCAGCGCGCTTAGTCATGTCAACGTCGGCCTTCTTAAGAACGAGGTTAGAGTAGCGGCGACCAACACCCTTAATCGCGGTCAGGGCGTACATTGCCTTAACGTTACCGTGAACGTTAGTGTTCAGCACACGGCGCATAGCCTGGAACTGGTCCTTCTGGGTTACAACGAGCGACTACAGATGCATGCAATAAAAATCCCGAATAAATTCAGATTCAGTATAGAAACCGTCAAGCTTTCAATGCAGACTAGAACTTTTAATTATGCGTGCCATCTCAAGTTATTCTCCAAATTTCGTTTACAAAATTCAACCTGCTGTGGCTCCACTCGCAAATTCCACTCAAGGCAACTTTGAATTCTATATCGCAGCATTTCTCAATCGCAAACCCCGAATAGATAGATTGCACCAAAACTATTCGAATTCAGCGTAGCTATGGTGATATGTATTCTGAGCGCACAAACGTGTACTGTTCACGCCTGTCTACTAATCCGGGGTTATTTTGACAGATAAACCCCCCCCCCCCCGCTGCATCCATCGCGTATCTATCGTAGTGGGTGCTCCTACGCGATGGATGCTCGCTCGCCGACGCAGCCTAAGCACTATGGACACGTTACCATCTTTTTATATATAGATTCCACACGCCAGAAAGGAGGGATATTTTGAAGAGAGGGAAACTGCTAACGGATTTGCGGTCACAGCACAGTTTTCCTTGAGAGCTGACGGGTAGCAAGCGCGACCAGCAAAAAATCAAAATCAATATACGCTAGCAGTTTGTGTAGATCACAATCAACCGATCAATTTCGGGTTTTGGCCGCCTCACTATCAAGCAGCATTGATAGTTGCAAAAAGCAATCCAAACGTATTTTGTGGTTTATTCTGTCTCTCTTTCCTCGATTTGCTGCTGAGCACCGCCTTTAAAAATATATTGTAAAGAATGCACGGCACAACGGTTGCGCTTGCGCGGTCGGTGTGGAAGGGACCGTTTTTCGTGCACTTTCCAGGCTTGGCAGAAAGCATTAAAGAAGGCAAAGCGATAAAAACCAAAATGCGCTCGTGCACGATTATGCCACACATGGTTGGAGCACGTTTTATGGTTCATAATGGCAAATTTTATCTGCCGGTACGAGTAACGGAGAATATGGTGGGACGCAAGTTGGGCGAGTTTTCACACACACGCAAGACATTCTCATATCGTATGACGAAGAACAAGTAGAATATGGACCAACTATCGAACAACATACACGAATACTTCCATGTAGGGAAGGAGGCCTATGCTTCAGGTGGAATAGAGCATAATATATGTAGGCCCCTCTGTGTGTGCTCTTTGTTTGTTTGTTTTTTTTTAACTGTCGGTCAATAGAGAATACATTTGCTAGTATTCAACATGACTTTGCTTCCGTTCCGACCGGAAGCACAGAGTGCATAGACTATTGCTGCAATACATCTGTGCCTTTTTTGCTCCATTCCTGTATGACCCGAGCTTGTGCTTTGGAAAGAGTTCCAAACTTTTATTCTCCAAACATTTTTGCATTATAGCTCTTATCTTGTGTAACAGAAAAATGGAATCTACATTGTGCATTGGAGTACAGAAACTTCTATTATGCACTTTTTTGGCCAATACTGTGGAGGAAGAGAGTTTCTAGTCCCGTGCGTATAATGTAGGAACTTTACTTAAGATTTACTCGGGGGAACAGTGCTGTTGTCTATTTTATTTGTTTCTAGAATATTTTGCTCAAAATCACTGTATTCTTATAGTCCAAGTGTTTAATGACTCTGGCGGTCTGTGCGAGTATAAATACAACAGTATAGACTTTATGCCAGAATCCTGGAATTTTTAGTTTTTTTTTTACTACTGTCTTAACATTATGCTTTTGTAAGAAAGGTTATAAACCAAATGAAGCATTTCGTTTATCTTGCTTTCAGCATTGCACTGATGTCTGCAATATTTGGCGTTGCGGCTTATAGCCTTCCGTCCAAACAATTTGGCTATAATAAGTAAGTAGATTTGATCTGCGAAAAACGACAGTCAGCGTTAGCAAGTACCATGCTTGGTTTTTTGTCTCTTTCAAGCAAACTTGTATCGTTCATGTGGATACTAGGATCGACAACCAATATATTTTTTTTGTCGCGTTTGCGTCTAATTTGCTCGCGTGCATATTATATCTTCATCACAGAATATGCACGCATGGCGAACAAAGTAAGAGATGCGTGAAAATTGCGTATAATTTCTCAGAATTTCGCACAATAACAACAGATATTCTTGTGTGATGCCAGGCTGCACCGAAGAAGGGCAGGCTTTCTATTAGGACTGTCTGTGAGATTTCATGGTTTTTAGCTGCACAAGCTCATTAGCCGACGCAAACATATCCTTCGCTTTCCCTCGCCGATCTGCGGCTTTTCTACAAAAAATCGAGTATCGAAATTCTATCGTGTGTGGGGAGGGTGTGATGACAGAAAAGCCACCAATGGATGAGGCATCCCACGACCAACCCCACCGTGCATTGCATCGGGCAAAAGCAGCTTCAGCAAATTATTCTGCCTTTTCCAGCTCTTGTCAGTCAAACAGCATCAAACCCGTCCTTTCTTTTGATTATTTTCTCTGGTCATTCACATACTGCTGGCGCATATAAAGCCCGCAGTTGCGCCCATATTATATCCAATCTTTTCTCCTTTTTACCAGATCCATTATTACTTGTCGTATGCTCCGGCCCACACACACACTTGCTAACAGATTACGTTTTGGCTCAGTACTCACATCCTCTAGACGAATAATGGCTTCTCAAGTTCAGGAGGCTAATTCCACCATCAAGGAAATTATCGAGAATAACAAGGAATGGGCTGCCGATATACAGCAAAAGAACCCTAGCTACTTTGCTAACCTATCCAAGGGCCAGTCACCCAAGCTTCTATGGATTGGGTGCTCTGACTCTCGCATGGCTGTGGATGTGCTTACCAAGACTAACCCGGGCGATGTCTTCATCCACCGTAACATTGCCAATCGCATTCCAAGCGAGGATCTCAGCGCACTCAGCGTTATTGAGTTCGCCGTCAAGCACCTAAAGGTTGAACATATCATTGTTGCTGGTCACACTGGCTGTGGCGGTGTTAAGGCTGCCATTTCCAATGGATCTGTGGGAATACTGGACCACTGGTTGCGTCCTATCAAGGACCTGTATATTGCGAATCAGGCTGAACTTGATGCCCTACCCGATAACGAGCGCGTGGACAAGCTTGGCGAGCTTAATGTCATTCAGGGTGTCAACACGGTTTCCAAGCTGCCAGTTGTCCATGAGGCCTGGAAGGAAGGCCGCGAACTTTATATTCACGGCTGGATGCTGCAGCTCCATTCTGGCCTTCTCAAGGACCTCGATATCTCTGTCGCTGGCCTCAAACAGGTCGAGGACATTTATAAACTTCACTAGTTACTTTCATTTCTTGTTCATCTTTTTCCAGTCAATATACGGCCCTTCTTGCACCATTCTTGCCATATCCAGCACAATATACTGCAAATGAGAAGTGACCCTGAAATCCAACTAACCAGTGTTGTCAGGAACTGGTTTCGGCTGAGAATCCTTGCAAGAGGATGTGAAATCCACAGACATCATTTCACGGCTAAAGCCATTGCCTATCATTCGCCATTGAAAACCCTCCTGTGGATCACGTGAGTAGACTGTAGGGTGGTACTGACATCTGCCTTGGCCCACTGCAATACCCCCTGCCCATTGAGCCAATTCGCCTGCTCCACTGTCACGTGAATTTAGCCAATCTGTTAGATTAACAGGCACACGGATCTACTTCTGCCTGAGGCTTGCTGGCGAATAAAATTTTCACCATGCGTAGGCAAAGAGCCTTCAACAGCGGGGCCGGTGGGTATTTGCGTGAAGCCAGTTCACGCAGGAACCAGGGAGCAACCTTCTCTTTTCCTCCCACTCTTTAAAATAGCCTATACAGGATTGTAGTTTCTTCCACGGACGCGATTAGCTGAAATGTAAGCATTACGTCTTCTATTTTTAAGCACCAACGTAGGCACCAACGGTTGCTTATAATAATAGCCCCCGTGCATTTGTCGTGATTTGTCTTTCTTGGAAGACTGGTGGACGAGGGTATACAAGGGTCGTAAATTCAACTGCTCTGACACCCAACAGCTGGCTTGATCGAGAGCTACAGTAGTGGCAGCGACGACAACTGCAGCAAAATAGGGCAACATTATCCAGCCCATTTACCTTTGCCTTGTTGGGCTTGGATTGACTGGGTTTGAGCGAATTTCGCTCAAGCAGCTTGTTCTTGCACGTAGATACAGTGGCATCGGTTGGCATGACATGTCACCTTGTGCATTAATGTTTCTATTTTTTTTTTTTTGCGTCAGTTGTGTTTATCTGTGCAGGCATATAGAGCCTGCTGTTGCTGCGGTCACATCCTATATGCTGCGGCCTTAGAGCAGAACAAAGAGAAAAGTTTTGTGTCAAGCAAGTCGCAACTCTATCGTTTAACGTGCGTATACATCCACACCATTAACATATTAACCTTACTGAAAAAAATTTTTATTTTGGATTGATTTGTATTATTCTGTATAGGGCAAACCTCGTTACTCAGAAGCGTCTCGCCTCGTCCATTCTTAAGTGCGGTCAGCGCAAGGTCTGGATTGACCCGAATGAGGTCTCGGAGATCTCTCAGGCCAACTCTCGTAAGTAAAATTGTCACCTTTTTAAGGATTTGTATTGACTGTATAAACGATCTATGATAATGGAGAATATCAAAGATAGTGTAGCGTATGTTTGTGTCATCTACTGTTGTTGTGACTGATCCATATTGTCTAAAAACAAATATTTTAATGGTTTATCTTTGTTGTATTTAGGCCAAGATGTGCGCAAGCTCATCAAGACTGGACTTGTTCTGAAGAAGCCTCAGGCCTCGCACTCTCGCTTCCGCACTCGTCAGCATGCGGCTGCCAAGCGTCTTGGTCGTCATACCGGTCAGGGTAAGCGCAAGGGTACTTCTGACGCTCGTATGCCTACCTCAGTTTTGTGGATGCGTCGCATGCGTGTGCTGCGCAGACTGCTTTGCAAGTACCGTGAGCAGGGCAAGATTGATCGCCACATGTACCATGAGCTGTATGTGAAGTCTAAGGGTAACGTGTTCAAGAACAAGCGTGTCCTTATGGAGTACATTCACAAGGCTAAGGCTGAGAACGCTCGTCTCCAGGCCCTTAAGGACCAGGCTGAGGCTCACCGTCTCCGCAACAAGGCTGCTCGTGAACGTCGTGCTCAGCGCATTGCTGCCAAGCGCGAGGCTCTTATTTCGGGCGAGCAGGAGTAGAAATTGGAATAATGTTTCTTTTTGTTGTTGTTGCTGTTATTGGTTGTGTGCAGCACTCATTTCCTTCAGAAAAGACATGCCCAAAATACATTCGATGCTCTTTCCCTTTTTTGTGTATGATGTTTTACTGTTGTGGTGAGATTGTCATTTGAATTTTGCCGCTAGCAGCCATAACTTTCTATTCGGTGGCAAATTATTGATATGTTTGATGACACATGCCACTGAGATGCTAGTCAGCCAGACCTGTCTCTAACTACTTTTTCTAGCAGCAATATGGCAAGCATAATCAACACCGAAAACACGGCTAATAACGCAAAACCACTTCTACCAAAGCTAGATTTTTCAGATGGTAGTCAGGAACTTATTGTCGAGTTTGGCGGCGGTCTTGAAGCACTTATAAAGCAAGAAATGCTGAAGAACGTCAAGGGGGCCAAACAAACGAATGTCAAATTTCCAAAGCAAATAAACAAGCATCCCGCCACTATTCGGGATCTCATCATCCATTTGCGTAACTTTTATGTTAAGGAAAAGCCTGAGCTATTCTGCACTGGTGACAAAGTGCGTCCAGGAATTCTAGTCATTATCAATGAGGAAGACTGGGAAATTGTTGAAGATAATTCTGACAAGTATGATTACGAGTTAAAAAACAAGGATCATATTCTTTTTATATCTACACTTCATGGGGGCTGATATTGTGATAGTATTGTAGTTTACTTTTAGAAAATTTGCACCATTCATATTAGATAAAACTTAAAACTTTGCAAATGTTGATTGCTATATCCTCGACAACTACAATTAGTTTATTGAATGCTACGTTCACCTACGAATCTTGTGGTAACTTTTCATATGGGCGGTCAAGTCATCTGCATTGTAGAAAAGAGCTCTACATCTTGTACACCGATATGTATGCGGCCACCACACATTCTCAATCATACTTGAAAAAGTTATCAACAGAAGAAAAGTAAGATAAACTGACTATATAATGCCGACAGACAAGATAAAAACTCTGGAAGACATGTATGTTTTGCAAGTAATAAAGTAAATAGTTACTTGATACAAGTTTCATCAAGAAATCACCCTTATTTATATGGTTTAACTCTGTCATGCCTTTTAATTGTCATTACAAGTTCCATTAAGCGATAGTAATTATGCAGTTTTTGTCTACCATCAATTGCGATTTTATCATATGCGATAGACATCAATCCATTTTTCAAAAGCATTATAAATAGAAAAGGCCTGGATAATAAGATATAAGCAATGATAGAAAGCGTGATGAAACAAAAGTTGCTTTTAAAAATAAATACACATGAAATCTGCGACACCAGGTTTATTGGCTACACTTAGTAGGTACCATCGAAAAGTGTATAGCTTAATCTGGTAAAGATAAGAGTAGTCCTGCTCGATCTTGCATCAGCAACGTTGCTGCCTATTACTCAAGGCAAATTATCATTAAAAGAAGTAGTTTGTTTTTGCTTATTATCTAGCTTTACCTAGAGTTAACACTTTTTTAACTATATGCTGATGACACTATTTACAAGCCTGTCAGATTTTATTTTTTAAACAAATAAAATATAAAGATAATTTTAAAGAGTAATTCCATGATGAATTTAGATGCTTTTGAGACTACCAATTTTACATTACCGCTAATCTAATTATTATGTCCTATTTCTCGCTATATAGTTAGTTTTCCTCGCATCATCATGAGCGAAATGTTTCTTTAATTTTTACTTTGAACCAATATATTATTAACATAACAACCAAAACCAAACAGAAAAATCTATGTTTTAAAATAGTATTTATTAAAATGTTAAAGCAAAATCAAAAGCTCTAGATACTAATGCAAAAAAGGTTAAGCTAGTAATCTGACAAAGTATAAACCCAAACACATTTAGTTGAGGTAGTGCTTAATATATTTAAATCAAAAAAATGAACAATTAAAACTTATAATTACCAGTACCTATATATAAAAATACTAGACATATTTTAATATTTGGAGTTTACATTTACCAGCTTATGAATATGGATGTAAAAAATTATCCTTAATAGTAGGCTCCATTTCATCTAAGTTCCTGGTTAATATATCAACTATGGTTTCAAGTTGTTCATAGACTAGTGAATCAGTGTAGCTGATATCCCCGTCTATGTTAAATGCATTTATTCTCGGGTTTAAAATTCTAGCATAGGTATTATCAACCACTTTTGTAATATGTTTATATATGTATGTTTTTACATATTCATTTAAATCGTAGCGAGAAGGGTAAATTACTGCATTACGGTTTGTTTTAATAAGTGGCTGATAAGCATAGTATTCATAATAAGCTGCCCCCTCTATAGTAGAACGTGAAGAATTTGGTATATATGCCAGATGGAGTCCAAATAAACTTGTTCTACATTCCAGGTGCATTTCAAGATCATCTTGGTCAGTAATCTTCTTATCAAAATCAATTGTGACTTTCTTCCCACCTTGGTATTGAAACAAAATTATAACTATTGTACGTTTAACTGCGTACCAATTTCCATCAAGACCTGAAAAATCAACTGTTTCCATTTCTAAAGGAGGTTTAAAGTTTGGCAAATTATCTTTCACCTCTTCAGAAGCAGGGGCAAATTCTGGCATATCAACTGCTTCCTTTTCTGAAGAAAAGTCAACACCATTTGAGTCCATTTTAAACGTTTGGATTATAAAATTTAACTGCAATTAAACGTAAAAATATTCTGAGTATAGTAGTGTGGGAATAAAAACAAAGGTGAGTATACAAGTTAAACAAAAAAGTGATTATTTTATTTGTTAAAAAGAATGAGGTGTTGAAAAAAATGTTAAGAAAAGATTGTACACCAATAATAACAGCAGCTTAAGCTGTGAGACTATTATAATTACAGCCTTTGAGAGCGAGTGTTTTGGCAAATATAGCTAATATAAAGTAGAAAAGATGAGATGCAGCTTTTGATAAGGTAGTTTTAAAAATAAAAAAACCATGATCACAGAATGCTACAAAAAAAAAAAAAAGAAAGCAATAAGATAAAAAAAAGAAAAAATAATTTTCTTTGAGAGGCTTTACGACAGAGAAGAGCGTGGATTTTATAATTTAAAAAAGTAGGTAATAATTTTTTTTTTAAAAAAAAAAAAAAGCCAAGTAATTTGCGTAACAATGTGAACCTATTTTTTTTTAGATAATTGTACATTTACTAGTAAGTTTAGACATACTAATAGTCACAAATTTTTATTAAAACTTGCTGCAAATAAATAATTGGTAATCTCCTTAGAATAACTAATGGAAATTTTCTGTGGATATATTGTTTTACTTGAAAGTAGTGTGATTAGTTCCGTTCTATTTTTGAAAGTAGCTTGTCTGGTTGTAACTTAGTTCATATACTATTTAATAAGAAAAATATGCTTTAACATCATCCAGCCCTGTTTAGCATTTATTTTTCCCGATATATGTTGTACACTAAAACATAAGTTTATTGGTTTTAATTAAATTTAAATAAACAGACAAACGAAAAGCCCACAAAAGAACAGAGATAATAATTTTATAGAGTACTTCCATAAAGTTAAAGGCTAATAGGTACCAAAAAGAGAAACTAGATTACTATTTAAACTGTGACTCGGTTACACCAGCACCCATGGCAGCAGTAGCTGAAACACCGCCAGTGGCAATAGACATCATGCTATCAATGTACTTTGCACCTGACCACTTCTGATGCGCAAGTGTTTCAACGCCATTGGCGCGTTCCTGGCGTTGTATATCATTAACATATGAATACATTCCCCGGCGGGCGTAATTTCTTGCAAACATATCGACGGAGAGACCAGTAGCGTGGAAACCAGCCAGCGTGATAAACTGCCAGACAAAGCCAAGCTTACCAAGACTGGGGACGTAGGCTTCCATGTCCGCATCAGTCAGACCTGCTGCATCCCAGTTGAAGGAAGGTGACAGGTTGTATGCCAACCATTGGTTAGGATAGACAGCGTGGACGCCCTTGGAAAACTCCTCTGCCTGCTTGAGGATAGGCTTTGCAGTCTCCATCCATAGTAGATCGCTGTATGGTGCATATGCCACAGCACGCATAATGCAAGCTGCAGTGCCACCACGGTAGCGGTAGTATCCCTCGCGTGGACGTGGCGCGTCCCAATCCCAATGAACTCCCGAAGCCTCACCTCCAAAGGTCTTAAGTGACAGCGCGCGCGCTTCAACGTTAGACAGACTGCCAGTCTGACGTACAAAGCTAGAAATCTGAGCATCAGAGTATGCGCCCTTCTGCTTGGCCCAGTCAACTACCGCCTCAGCAAATGTCCTTACACCTGCATTGTCGTTCCATTCCTTCTCGATACGCTCAAGCTCGGTACCTGAGACACCGCGATTTTGTGCAGAGGTCATTACAGCGGCCAAATGAGGCAGCGATGGGTTGGTGGCGCCGAGAATGAATGGATGATCGCGGGGATCAATATTGCTTGTCAAAAGTGTAGCGGCCTCGGCATCAGTGCGGGCTACTACTAGAGTCTCAGTGCCCATGATATCAAACTGTGCGCGTATTGCAACCAGGCGATTAATATGCTCAGAAACAGGCACCAGCACTTTTCCGGCCATATGGCCACATTTCTTGGTACCAGCAGCCTGGTCCTCAATGTGGATACCAGCAGCACCAGCCTCGACAAACATCTTGGCCAGCTTCATATTAGCCGTAATTCCACCATGTCCCGTGTCGGCATCAGCAATAATTGGACGCAAAAAGTCGATAAGCGGAAGGTTGGCGCGTTCAGCAATAGGTACTGAGAGACGCTCTTCGTTTTGCTTGCGGTCGTGAAAGAGTTGTGCCTTGAAAAGCTGGTCGACCTTATTAGGCAGCGTATCCATCGGATAATCAGCAAGATCGGGGCCGGGCTCATTGCTTGAGCTGGCCGTGGACGACGACTGCCATCCCGAAACATAGACGGTTTCCAAATACTTGGCCATCTGCGCAACCTGGATAGGGTCGAGACAGCCAAAAGTATGTGACTGTGTGCGGCGGGAAAAGTGCTCCTCAAACAGGGCAAACACTTTCTTTGCTTGGACATCCGACATGTATGAGGGTTGTACGGAGCCACGCTTAGAGACAATGCTTTCCGCGCTATATGGACGGGTAATACCACTGAAACGAGAGCTGCTCCACCATTGCTTCACTTGTTCAACCTGCTGCTGGAAGCGCGCTTCCTCAGCATCGATGATCTGTGTAGACGTGGGGTTAACCATTTTCTCGCTTTAGTAACTAAAATTTGAGGTTTTAACGAAGGTGAGAGTGAATAGAATTGTAAAAATGCTCTTCAAAGGATTTTTACAGCAGAGACTAGGTCGGTGCGCTTTTAGCGGTTTATATTGCCAGTTTTCACTCGACTCTGCATATACGAAAAAAAAAAGGTGCGACAGGCACATGAATGCTTATCGGAGCATTTTTGTGCCCGAATAAGAGTATCACAAGGAAAAAAAATCCCCTTATAGTATTAACTTGTTAGCGAATAAGATGGACGGAAGATAAAGAAGCGGAGCGACAAGAGTGTGCTTTTTTCGAATATTCCTTAAGGGACCTCCGCTTATCTTCTCATGGCGCATTTAACTCTAAGCTTACTTTTTTGAAAGAAGCACGTGCGGTATTGCGCAAGTTCAGACTTAAAAATCATGTCCACTTTGTACGACAAGGATTCACATGTGAAAGATAACCTGAATCACTTCTAAAATAAAAGGGCTCACTTTCGCGAAGCTTTGATACGAGATACGTTCCGGCA
This sequence comes from Coemansia reversa NRRL 1564, assembly GCA_002705745.1. Taxonomy (NCBI): domain Eukaryota; kingdom Fungi; phylum Kickxellomycota; class Kickxellomycetes; order Kickxellales; family Kickxellaceae; genus Coemansia; species Coemansia reversa. The sequence continues at coordinate 148,673 of KZ303528.1, read as the reverse complement.
AATTGTTTAGGCGGCAACATGAGCTTGTTAAGTGAGCTTGTCATATTACATGCTGATTTAAAGTTAATATATTTGTAGCAGCAGATATGAGTAATGATTGCCGTCTATAAAATTACATTGCATTTTTACTTTGACAGAATATATACTGGTGAATCACAGCTCTCGGATAGCCTGAACACAGGACTTTATTGTTTTGAGGCTGGAAGAAGTTTGAGCTTTTGCACTGTTTTATTAAAGCATGTAGGCAATCTTCCTTGCGGAATCGTGGCTGCAACTGCACGCCACATGTTGTGATGCAAACTGCATGTTTAATAGATTTCTTGCAGCGTGAATAAACAAAACTAGACCAAAAGAAAACTAGTAGTGGCATCCAGTAGCTACTCGTCCCATCGTGGGCTCTATTCTAGGACCAGTGCTGCTACAATCCACAAAGTGGCGGCATGCCGAATGAATCCAGTGGGTCTTCTTACCTGGCTGGTGACCAGCCAAGGGTGCTCTGTGAGTTTAAAACCCGAGCTTCTGGTCGGAGAATAAGCGATTTGATGGTGGCATGGTAGCTTTGGCACATCTTGTCCCATTGCCATCGTGTCATGTTCGGCCATGCGGGCAGACCGTCTGGTACGTCTGCTCGCGGATTTGGCCTCATTGCACGCCCGGTGCTTGTCTTCATCTGTCGCCTTCTCCACACTGACGAGTGTAGACTGTCGTCTTCCTTGTCGGCATTGTGATGCAAACTGCCATGACCTGACAATTAGACTCCCACAACTCAGAATCTAGGTTACACAAGGATAATTAGGTATTATTAGTTGTGCACAGAAAGTACGCTATTACTGTTTAAATACTGACCATTCTGCTTAATCTCACAACAATAGCCAGCTTATACGGTAACTTACATATATAAGGACACGAGTGAAAGGAGATATCGAAACAATGCCCAATGTCACAGTAATAATAGCCAACCTCAGCACCAACAAGATTACATTGAGGGATGTACCTGATACAATTGAACGCGACCAGTTGGACAGAATGATAGCAAGCAGAGTAAAAGGTACGGACTCTTCTAAGCACTCTATTGGTACTCGAATGATGGGAGAATTTAAAGGAAAAATGCAACTAGGAGACTTTGGACAACAGCGTACCATTTACCTCGAAAAGCTGTAAAAGTAGTAGCTTCTGGATTATCGCATTTTTTTACATGCAATCTATGCAAACAACTGCAAGAGTTTTTTTTCATTTAATTTGAGTTGAAAGTGTTTTGCTTCAGAGTTCTGAGCTGTTGTGAAAGTTCTGAAGCATGTGCTGTTGGAAGATTAGTAGAATAGCAAATATAATGTAATGCCAAGTCCGCCCAGACGTGAAAAGAAATGGACATGGAGCTGATATTCTTTTATTTGCAGGTTTATGTGAGGAAAACAAGGGCTTCCAATAGAAACTCTTCTCACACAACAAGCAGCAGAGATGATGTTACGGATTGCGCGGAGTTGACGTAGCGCCTCATGTCGTCAGTTTCCAACTATGTTTTGAACTGGCAACTGTCTGATTGGCCAACCTCAGAGAAGTTTGGGGAAGAAGAGATAATAGAGGGAATCCTTAGGTGGTTCTGTGGTTCAAACAGCAGGTTTAGAGACATCCACAAGTTCTTTGAAAACAAACCAAAAAAAAAAAAACCCAGACCTTTTTTTTTCTTTTCTTCCAGCACTATTCCCCTTTCTTTTTAAGCAACAAGCGATACTTTATCCTCTCCCTCGTCTTCTTTTTATTCTTACGCACAAGCGCTTTTTTTTTTTCTCGCCTAGAGACACACTTGCACACAAAAGTATACAACATACTTGCAAAAAAGAAACTAGAACTGCGACGTAGCATTTGAAAAGAGGGAAAAAATGAGACTAGGAGTAGTATCGCGTGTCACACGTAATGTGGCGCGCAAGCCCATCGAGACCATTGGAATCTGTACGATTTTAGTAATCTGCGGGTGCTACTTTTTGTGGCAGTCCATCCGACAGGACGAGTTGTTTGCAGGCAAGCATGCATTATTTCCAGCACATACAGTCAAATATGCACGGACAGATTCAGCAAAGTTCAGCGTATCACGCCACGGTCCTTCTTCGAAAGATGACTCCAGCGTGGATGTGTTTGCCATAGCCATTCACCACGCGCAGGCAACCGGTACACGCAAGCAGAAGCAGGCCTTTCGCAAGAGTCTCAACGATATAAACTTGCTTTTTAAGCAAATTACAACCGATAACTTTGGCACAGAGTCGGAAGGCTCGTTGACTTTTGAGAATGTGTGTGTAAAGAACTTGGAGACGGACGCTTGTATGGCATTGTGTCCAGTTCGTAGCGATATTGGTAAGCTGCTGGCTGAAGGTCGGTCCACAAGCGAGCTGTTTAAGCCATCGCTTGCTTTCCTGCGCGGCACGGAAGATGAACCAGCTACAATTCTGGCATTTGCTCTACGCACACCAAACGCAGAGATGAGACAGCGTGCTGATGCCTGGGTTGCGGGTGCTCGCAAAACAGCAGATGCTGGAATGGCTCGGATGAGTGCAACACAACACAGTGGGCATGCAGGACGGCGTGCGGTGTTATTGCGGATAGCAGACCGAGTGTATCGGCTTCTACGTGAGGCAACAGTAGGCGAAGTTTTGCTGGTGTTTCTGAGCTACGCAATTACGACCAGCACTTTTATCAACACTTTTGTAACGATGCGGCGGTATGGGTCACAGATTACGCTGGCGCTGTCGGTGATATTCTCAGGTTTCTGCGCGTTTGTGTTTGCAATTACATCGGTGCACCTGCTCGGATATCCAATTAACGCAGTGCTTCTGACTGAGGCGCTGCCGTTCCTGATTATTTGCGTTGGATTCGACAAGTCACTGACGCTGACGCGGTCGGTGTTGCTGGCAGCGTACAGCGATCGTGAACAGAGGCGCGGGGGCAGCGGCCGACGCAGAGGCGGGTCAAAAGCATCAAAAACATCTGCAGGGACAACAACAACACCGTCGCAGATTCAAGAGCAGATAGCCCGAGGCGTGGACAAGTGTGCTGGGCAGCTGATTAAAGATTATCTGTTTGAGATTAGCATTCTGGCTATTGGAATTTGCTCAGGAGTGGCACAGCTACACGAGGTGTGTCTGATTTCATCGTTTATCTTATTGTTTGAGGGCGTGTTTATGTTTACGTTCTACGCGGCAATCCTCACGCTAAAGCTGGATTTGATTCGCGTGCGGGGTGATCATAAGCTGGGAAATGGCGAGGATGACGATGTTGTGGCAAAAGATGCGTCGCCGGCGCTGTACAAGCGCATTGCTTTAAAGGCATTATCGGACGACGAGGCTCGCAGCGAGAACAAGACAATCCGTCAGCTCAAGTCGCTGGTGCTGGGTGGGTTTATCCTAATTTCATGCATTGAGTCGAGCGGCTATATGTCGGGCGCGTTCTCACTCAAGTCATTGTTTAGTAACACGCGCAGCGACGCGCTGGTGGAATCGACGCGCTTTCCGATGTTGGACCGTATTGCGGCTCCGCTGATGGAGATGATTTCCGACATGGCCGCCGGTGATGACAGGGGGCCGTTGCGCGTGCACATACGTCCGGTAGCTAGCTGGTTTACCAGTGGACCTGGGAAAACGCAGGGCTCTGCGGCATCTGGGACGCTAGATGGCAGCAGTGTGGTAATCGGGCTATTGGCGCTGACGGTGGTTGCATCGCTGGGTGTAAACATTTACCTCGGGTTCTTTAGCAGCGGCCAGGCATCGGCGGCTGGGCTGCCGGCAGCTTTTGACGGTATTTTGCGGCGCAGCGCATCGCGCAACTTACGGCGCGGCAGGCGGCAAGCGGCTTCCAGCGACGATGGGTCTGCGGACGATGCTGCGTCGAGTCAGTCATCAGCTGGTAGCTCCCAGCGGGCAGAGCCGACAGAGACCGAATCAGGTATATTGAGAGCGGATCAACCCGAGTCGACACAAAACGTGCGGGCGGCGGCTGGGACGTCGTTGGAAGTTGCGCGCGCAGAGCTTCTAGCACACAAGCTACAAGCAGCAGGCGGGCGCGAGGGCTCGACGCACGGGATTGCGTTGCACTCGACCTCTGCGCTGTCTACGCTAGTGCCGCGCATCGACTCGAGCACAGACATGGTGCTGAAGAAGTCGCCATCTGTTCTTGCAGAGTTTGTGGCGGCACAGGCAGCAGAGGAGCGGCGCGGCGTGCGTGGATTAGAGGAGTGTCGTACAGCGTTTGCAACTGAGGGCGCGGGTGTGCTAAGCGACGACGAAGTGCTGCAGCTGGTGGCTGCGGGGACGATTCCGGCGTACGCGCTGGAAAAACACCTACACGACCACGTGCGTGCGATTCGCGTGCGGCGGGCGCTGATCTCGCGGGCATCAGCGTCGGGGACGCTGGAGACATCGCATCTGCCGTACCACCACTACGACTACAGCCACGTGCACGGGCAGTGCTGCGAGAACGTTATTGGCGTGGTGCCTCTGCCTGTGGGCGTGGCGGGGCCGATGCGCATTGACGGTGAGCTGTTACACATTCCCATGGCTACGACTGAGGGCGCGCTGGTAGCCTCAACGTCGCGTGGCTGCAAGGCCATCACACTGGGAAGCGGCGCCAGCACTGTTTTAACCCGTGACGCCATGACGCGTGGTCCGTGTTTGCAGATGCCTAGTGTTTTGCGCGCTGCAGCGCTGAAGGCGTGGCTGGAGAGCGATTCTGGACTGGCTGATGTGCGCGCTGCGTTCCAGGCCACCAGTCGTTTTGCCAAGCTGCGCTCTTTGAAGATTGCGCTCGCTGGACGGCTGGTGTTTGTGCGTTTCACGACATTTACAGGTGATGCCATGGGCATGAATATGATTTCCAAGGGTTGCGAGCAGGCGCTGCGTCTTATTCAGGAGCGCTTTGCAGACTGTGATGTAGTGGCAGTGTCTGGAAATTACTGCACTGACAAGAAGCCTGCTGCTATCAACTGGATTGACGGTCGCGGCAAATCCGTCGTTTCAGAGGCTATTATTCCCGGCGCTGTCGTGCGGTCAGTCCTTAAATCTTCTGTTGACGACTTGTGCCGCCTCAATGTCAGTAAGAATCTGATTGGCTCTGCGATGGCAGGCGCCTTGGGCGGCTTTAATGCCCATGCTGCCAATACACTGACCGCCGTGTTTCTCGCCACTGGCCAGGACCCTGCTCAAAACGTCGAGTCTTCTACGTGTATAACGCTGATGGAGCCTGCCAATGACGGCCAGGATCTGCGCATCTCGTGCTCCATGCCCAGCATTGAGGTCGGAACTGTAGGCGGTGGCACTGTGTTGCCGCCCCAGGCTGCCTGCCTCGACATGCTTGGTTGCCGCGGTCCGAACCGTGAATGCCCTGGCGCTCACGCTCAGCGGCTTGCCCGCATTACCTGTGCTGCTGTTATGGCTGGTGAGCTTTCGCTGTGCGCTGCTCTAGCCTCTGGCGATCTGGTTCGCTCACACATCGCTCTTAACCGCGCTGTTCCGCCGACCCCTGCAAGCACCCCGCAAACTTCCGTCACACCACAGCCATCTGCTGCTGATCTGCGCACATCTTCCAACAAGGGCTCAGCTTAACTAAGTCAGTCAGTCTAAACAATACCATATAATATTTGCTGTATATCGCTCAGCCTTTTCTTTTTTATTTTATCAATTTTATCCCTTTTTGCACACAAAATTATCTACTACCGTCCTATGTGGTGTTAATGAGCTGGCATCAGAAAAATGTTAAATTGTGCTGCATTCTATAGTTAGCGCACATCATTTAAGGAGCCCCCATGCTATATGTCATTATGTACATAAGCAAAAACTACAATGGTGCTGTGGTATGGAATAATTTTTATTTTAAGCTCTAGCACTCATGCTTATTACACTATGGTATTCACGACACATGGTAACATCGCGCATTTCAATATTCTATTCAGTTTTTGCTGCTGGTGCTATTATTGGTGGACCTCTTGGGCTCAACTATAATAAAAATGGAAAATAGTCAGCTTAAAATTTGGGGTTGGATATCCTTTATCAAAGGATTGGTAACTGTAGGATTTGGAATGCTTAATTTTTTTTACTACAGGAAAATTATCGAATATTCTTGGTATTTTACCAAGCGAAAAGAAGAATTTATTATACAATACATAAAAAAAATCAGGTTAAAGGTGGTCATCATTCTGTTAATATGAGACGACTGTAGAAACATGCTTCTGATCCACTACTTTATGCACAAGCACTTTTAATGTTTTGCATGGAACTTGGTGGCAATACAATTTTAATCTTTTGTGTAACCATTGTAAACCAGATGAGATATAGTGCAGGCACGGCACAAGTAAGGAAGGTAGCACCAGGAAGGTGTGATTTTGTGGGTATTATTGTTAGTTGTTATTATTCCAGTTGGTTTTGAATACACTATGCTGGTTTAATGTTTTGTTCTGGATAGGTAATTGGTGCATCGAACATTCTGCTAACAATAACTATTAAAGAAGTTCTGAATTTTGTCCTATGTGCTTTATCATTTGGCACTTTTGTCAATACAGCAGTTGATCCTAAATGGCTACTTAGTAATACAGGTGGTCCAACACGTAGTGCAATCGGAAGTGTTTTGAATATAGCAGAAATTGGTTTGGGTGACCTTTGCACTTCATAAATTTATTGGAATAAGGATCAGCCTAAATTTCTCGTTAGTCATGATGTAAATTTGTTTGCAGGATTACTTGTAGTGCTTACTGCTACCATTGCTTTTTGCTATTATTGGAAATCGAAATAAATTAAAAATTGTAAGGCCAATCGATATCTCACATGTTTGTAGACCAGATAATTAATTTGAAAAATGAGCATCCTAACTTTATTTATTTAGAATGAGTTTTTTAAACTATCTCTTTTATGTAAGCGTTTAGAAAAGAATATATTTTCAGAACTTAGCATTGCATATTTTGCGACATAAGCAAAGGCATCGTTTGTAAAATAAATGGTAAAATCATGGCTATCAACGATGGACCTCCTGCATGATGCCAATAAAAAGAATAGCCAGACAAACATTGTGGTTTTTAGCAACTTTGTATTATACTGTTGCGGAACCCGGAAGGGGTGGCGCTTTCACCCCCCGGACCCGAGGAGGGGATGTCCCTTCCCCCGATATGCAGGGTTCATGCGGGGAAAGGGAAATGCTTCCCTCCCGATCAGACAGGTCTCGATCAAGGGCGCACAATGCGCTATTGTCAACAAGGGGATCTGTATGCCCTGACAATAGATCCAGAGTCATTCCTTTGGCAGCATTGTCCCCGCAAGCTCAAGAGCGCTCGGACAATAGTGCAGGAGCGCGTACAATGGAGCGAGCCACTTTCCCTGTAACTCCAAGGATTCGTATTAGCAACAATTCTTTTATATTTAAACAGGAGACCCGCGACCGACTTGGTCAGGGTTCTCCTTAGAACTAAATAAACTTCTAAATCTTTTTACATCTTTCTTACAACGGCACTTCTCTGCCGCGTGTCTTGTATTAGCTTTTAGACGGCACTTCCTCTGTCGGCCTTTTAATTAATGCAACAATACCACACCTTCTTTTCAGAAATACGAGCAACAACCAGATAAATTGGATTTGGTATACATCATCACTATGCCAAATATGGAATGGCTGCTCTACATATATTTTTTCTGTGCGTATATTAAAAGCTGCTAATAACTTATTGTTGTGTTTTCTGGAATTTTTATTCTGCTATTCAATGCAAACTGTGCCTGAAAACCACACACAGGCAAAATTATGTAGAAAAACTGTGTTTTCCACAACGCAAAAGGCAACGCCACTCGCTGCTAAAAATCCACTTTGGCTGACACAGGTACTCATTTTCTTGGTAAAACTAATAGGTTTTTTAAAAGGAAATATACTGGTTAAAAAATGCTAAAAATTTTAGACGTGTTCAACTAGTGTCATATAAGCACTCGCTTGTTTATGCCACATGCTTCTATGCTGTACTTGTGTGGCATATTGAATGCCTTGGATATGCTACTTATTTTGTAAAATGTAGCTATGGCGGTTATTTTTATAGAACCTATGAAATGTCACGTACTATTGAACATGGACGCTTGTTACATTTACTATCTCGTTATTTTAATAGATGCTAAAATAGGTATAATATTTCTCTATACAAAATATTGTTGTTCTTAAAAAGCTGAATGGTCTTGCTCATAGCACATTGTCCCCTTTACATGGTTTTAATAAAGCAGCTCATCTACTAAATAATATTTACTATTTTAAAAATCTGCTTATTGTAAATTTCTTTTTTTTTTTTTTTTTTTTTGCATTCAGCAATAATGCAGAAAAGAAAATTTTCTTTTAAACCTCAAGTCAATGCTACAGCTGTTGGCAAAAGCCACCTCTTTGTCTGTCATACTTATAAAATAATAGTAGCGATGCCTTCACATTCCATTTCTTTTTTCTTTTATCACTACATTTAAACTTCCTATTTTGTTTTTATTAAGAGTATCATTTATTTTTAACAAAAAATTTACTAATAAGCACAAATAAGAAATCTATTTATTATTATCAAGAACGTCTACAAGTGTTTTTTAACAGACAGAAAATCAAATTCTTATTAATGAGTGGAATTAATGGAGACGAAGAACACTTTTCACCAAGGAGTAAACATAATGAAAGCGAGGAGCACCTGTTACCAACGAGTAGAAACTATGGAAGCGAGGAACACTTGTTACCAAAAAGTGAAAGTGACAAAGTCGAGGGATACGTGTCATCAATGAGTAGCTCGGCTAAAGGAGATAACTATATTACAGAAGAAGAGTTCAATAGAAACAAGGAGTTATCAATAAGCATGGATGGAATGGTTGTTAAGTTAGAGACACCCTTAGAAGTTACGGAAGGAAAACTAATTTCAAGTTGGATTAAAGCACAAAGCAATTCTGGAGAATATTTTCTTGGTATTAGAAAAGATGGTAAGCTATTCACTGATGAAAATTTTACAAAAGCTATGAATGATGAGGGACTGGTTTGGAAATATCGATATATCGACACTATTTTTGAACAAGAAATTATTGTTACTACTAAGACAAGTATAATTAGAAATTTGTTGCAAGGGGGCAGAGTTTGAGATGTAAACATTCCTCTTATCTTTCTCCTGAAAATGTGCGGGCAGTCGGCAACAAATCTTAATTTAGTTGTTTCACTAATCAGCCGCGCAGAAGCTGTATAAATCCAGCAAACTGCATGGAGATCTTGGTTAGAAATTTCTTTAAGTTTTAAGATAACTTTTTTTTAAATATTCTCTCTACGAAAGTGTAACAAATTTTATTAATAATATTACAATGACAAGCTTGTAATAAGGCCAATTTTGTGGGTTTCAGATACATCAAGCCATTATCTCAGCCGGAATTGTGCAGCTCGACTCAGAAGCAGGTTTATCTCTCGCAGAAGTGTGCAGCACCTGACATGGTTTACAAATGTTTTTTGCTTTTTTCATATCTTGAAATAAACAGTTAAAAAGTAGCTCTTGCTGTGTATGGGTTTTTTTTAAACTTTTTTATTAACATTAAAACACATTATTTATTAAGAAGCAAGAGGCAACGCCACTTTTGCAAATTAGAATAGGGCTAGTGTCGCACCTGACGGAGATAGGTGTAATCCAGGGGTGTATATTTTGTGGATAGAGAATACTAGAGAAGTCACAAGAGAATGTACAGGAAAAGATACAAATTGTTGGCCTGTGGGTTCCTTTATGGCACCCGACATGCTACGTCATTTATACTCTGGGTGATACAATAGCACTGGTTTTTTTCAGATATTAGAAGCATACTAGCGCCTAAACGTTGTCTAACAATATTGGTAGTTGTGATACTGCATTTGTCTTAAAAATGTTAGTAAGCATTGAAAGATGGTTTATGGCTCGGGATGGACCTTAAGGGCTGTATAACAGCTAGCCTAATCACTATCAAATTAAAAAAGTACACTTTTAGGGGTGCCAATTAGACATGCTAACTATTTTATCAATGATTCCGGCACCGTGTGTTGAGATTTTTTTTTTAGTTAATGCTATCTTTATTATTGGCTAAAAAATTATAGTAAAGGTTTTAAATTTTACTAAATTGATGCATGCCATTTTATCTAAAAAAAAGATTGATCAAGCAAACTACTATTAAGTATGCTGCTTATGACTAATAATTTAGCTGAAAGTGTTAATTACTTTCAGAAAGTCTTAAAGACTTGACTAAAAAAAGTAATAAATATTCTTAATGTGTTTATTAATAAAAATCCACAAGAATGGTAACTTTCTAGGATGCTAAAGTGCCAGTCCAAATGCAAACAGAAATATGTAGATTATACTAAATGGATTTGGCTAATTTTTTTACAATTTAGTTATAAGTTTGAATGTGTCAATAAAAATTTATAATTACAAATACAAAAACCATTTCTTTTGCAGACCGTAAGTTAAATCTGCACTCAGAGTTGTCTTGAGACAATTTCACTCTAGGCCACATTTAACTTTTTTTTATAGCTAGACGTAAGCTATCTTTAAAGAACCGAATATTAAAACTATCTAATTCCAGAACTGCAACATTGCACTTATATATTCTACCCGTTAATAAATGCAAAATTCAATATTATCTATAAAATCTTGTAACTCCTTAAATAATTTTGAATTTTTATTATTTAATAAAGTTTTAAATACGTTTTCCAATTATTTTTGGTGTCACTGCCTTCTAAATTGATACTATCAACAGAAAAATTAGAGACTATATAAATATTTTTTTGGCACTAGGATCAGTGCAAAACATACTTCCTGGATTGCATGCACTTACCGGAAATGTGCAAGCATTTTTTAAATAATAAAAAACAACGTTTAAAATTTTACTTTTTAGTCTAAGCATGCTTGGGTTTTCTAAAATAGCCATAGCTTTTTTGTTGCAAACATCTTAAGCTACCTCTTTTGTTAAGTTTGTAGAAACAATTACCCAACCCTCAACTAAAAGGACAACCTGGGATAATGCTAATTTAGCTGGAAATAGTATATTAAATCTGTCTGGTATATTATCTGTGCTTAAATTGATAAAAGAAGCAGATAGAATAATAAAATGTAGACAAGAAGAATTTAGTATAGAATAAGTTTGAGGCATATTCTAAAAAACGAGAATTGTAAGCTGTTTTATAGCAACGAAATTTTGTTTTAAAAAAATTGTACTGTATATTTGTGTGCTGCTGGCAGTCAAATTCTAGTTTTACATTTTTATTATAATTTCACGCTTTTTAAAATATGGCTATAAAATAATACTGACTTAATTGCATTCTAGCCATAAAAAAGTTTGTCTTCAAAATGGGGCAAAAAAAAAGTTAGCTGTATTTTGCAAAAAAAAAAAAAAAAAGATGACCCTGAACATATGCTGCATTAAGGTTTAAAAAGTGCCAGATTAATGATTTTATGTTGTAAACCTGCACTTGATATTTTATTTTGAATACTTCTTATATTTGTTTTGGACGTTATATGCTCAAAAAATTGGGTTAACTGCAGCGAGGTCACCAATACTTACAAACCTGGGATATAATTATTTAAACAATAATATTTCAACGGAGGGGGCTCGGGGTTTTGTATTTTTAGACCTGCAAATGGTAAATTATTATATTAAAGATTGGGTTTCAACTATTAAAAAAAGTGAGGAAATCTGAACAATGAATATAGTAATGTTGCAAAATGGCATGAAGAAAACCCGGCAGGAAAGTGCCGTTCAAAGAGTTAAACACAGACAACAGGGTGGTGCTGTCGTAACTAGTTGAAAGAAGAAATATGTGTTAAACTCTGAGGAGAACTTTGGCCAGCTCGGCCGTCGGTTCTCCTCATTAAATAGAAAACTAGAATTTGCTATTGGAAGAACCCGTGTCTCTGGGAAAGTGGTTCACCTCTATTGTGAAGAATTTACCTTCCTTTTGCACGCGCATTCGCGCTGTCCGATTCTGAGCGTTCTTGGTCCCATGACTTAATTAGAATCGGTTTGGCGGGGGAGGGAGGTTCTCTGCCAGTACCTATGTGTCCTGCATCCCGGGGGAGGGGTTCATCCCGCCTGGGGGAAAGAGGGGTGCAGAAAGTCCCCCTTCTCGGTCCCGCAACAGTAACATTTAAGATTTTTAAACTTAACCCAATTAGAGGTAACTGATAAGGTAACCACAGAGTTGATAATCTGTCCATCTAGTGTGATGTTTTAATCTCTACAATAAACATCTGCATCCTACATCCTAAAAGAATCTCTTACATATAACTGTATTTTAAAAACCAATTTCCTCTTTCAAGTGGCAGAATTAAACGCACTACGCATGGATGCAAAGAAAGCCTCACTTTTATCGTTCCACAAGTCTACAACCGCAGCTGTAGACGTCTGATTGTCAACTACATCTTCACCTTGGCTCGCATCTAACATTGAATCATCCTCATCCATCTGGTCCTGGGTTGTGGCCACGTGTTGGTCATCAATAGGAGCAAGCTGAGCAAAGACAAACTGTTGAAATAACGCAGAGACGGGCGGAAGTACATGGTGTGGAGCATTAACATACGATGATTGCACAGCAGACCGTACCAGTCGCATAGTTGACCGCACATTTGCATCTGCTGTGGCTGGCAAGTCTGCCTCCATGTGGTTGGTCTCAACGGGGTGCGAGTTTCCAAAAATGCTGGCAAAGACAGTACTCTCCATTGGTCGACTCTGACCATGTAATTGTAGTTGTTGCTTGGCAATGTCAAGCGTTCCAGATTTTGATTCACGTGCGTCGGACAAAACCCCGTATACGCTGAGAAGTCCAGCGGGTGTCAGCACCACAAGCGAATTCCCCTCAAGCGGATCGAGTCTAGGCTGATGCTCAGCATCCAAAAGAGCATTGTCAGTTTTTGACTCGGTTGTAGGTACCAGTGCCACGGCTTCTACGCCGCCTGCATGCTGAAGTGCAAGTAGAGGTGTGGGCGAGGCAGGTGAAAACACCATTACCGATGCCATGTTACTTCCTGGAATCTGATAGGCGGCAAGCGCAAGCAATGGGACGCGCTGGTGCACAAATACGCTCTGGATAGGCATCGCCAGAGTCCACCATACAGTGCCTGTAAGCATGTTCCACATGTCCAACCGCTCCGCCGACCAAGCTGCCAAAAAGTTTCCGCCCACAAATCCGAGTCCCGTCAGCTGTGGCGTCGCGGCGCTGGCCACAAGTGAGCCCACCATGGCATCTGCACATGCATCCCATAGTGTTATTATCCCACCAAATGACACTGCCAGCATCGACCCGTCCGATGAAAACGCGGCACCACCTGGCTGCAGTCCGCGATGGTGCGCGGTGTTCCTACAGGTCCACACATGACCGCCGCCCTCGACGTCTTGTAGCTCCCACACGCGAAACAGACCATCGCTGCGGCCAGTGCTCACACACAAAAGCCCCTCCTGGTCCTCAGATTTCTTACGCAAAGCAGGACAGAATGCAATTGCGTTCACGCCGTTTGTGTGCGGATTGTCAATGCGTGTCACCAGCTTGTAGCTCTGGTCGCTCGGATCAAGTTTCCATAGTTTGAGGTACGAAGTACTGCTACTGACAATTTGACCAACCTGCGCAGAACTTTTGCGCGAGTCCACTGTCGCCATCCACAGACCGGTCAAACTATACTGAACTAGATCCACATGAGGTCTGGAAATGCGCGAGGCAGAAGTGCCGCTGACTCTGTTAAACGAAGCTACCTCGATGCTGGTCAAATGACGGTCGTTCAAGTGGTTGAACACCTGCAAGTGACCGGGCTCACCGTTAAGAACCAGTGAATGTGTAGCCGGGTGCACTACCAGTCCGGTAGTAAATGGATCATTATCCAGAAGCTTTGCCATTCTCTGCTCTTGTACCGACCTGGATTGTGTCTCCAAAGCCACGCCGCGCTCAGCAAACTTTAGTCCCTGCAGCGATGATATCAGTGAGCGGTTCACGGCTGAAAAGATACGAATTGTGTTGTCGCGTAGCATCACTGCATAGCTCATCTGATCTGGGCTTACAGAAATACCGACAATATCGCTGCCAAGACGCGGTAGGTAGTCACGCGAATCAGTCAGAAGTTGCCAGAAAACCAGTACGCCTTCTTCGCCACCCGATAGCATGGTCCCATCCTCTGTAAATGCAATCGCGTTGACTCGGTGCGCATGCCAGTGGTGTGGCCGGCGAATAATGTCGCGATCTTCGGTATCTTGCTCGCTGGACTCGTCCACGCAGAACCAGAACATGATGCGACCTCGCCAGTCTCCTACTGCCAGCACGGGCTCAGTCGGGTGAAATGCCACCGCAGAAACTCGCTCCGTCATCCTCCACATATGCTGAACAACGCCGGCAGGCCTCAGAAACGCCAGATGAACGCGGAACTTGGAGTATGCTGCCACCCACCGTCCGTCGCTCCGCACTGTCAATCCCAGTATATTGGTGACGCGGAACAGCTCTTCCTTCATCGCAGACTCTCCCTCCAGCGTCACCCTTGCCACAGAGTATCTGACCTTTTCATCAGCCTTTGACTTCATCTTCTGACGTCTCAGTGCACAGTAGAATCGACCAGAATGGGTCGGATCTGCAACAGCATACAGCGGCATTGCACCCAGCTCCCACACTGAAAGCAGCTCTCCAGAATCGGCGTCCCAAAGTCTTGCTCTGTGATCGGCCGAAAACGTATATACTCGATGTCCACCCTTTTCCGAGTAGTCCACTACAATGGCCTTAATCGACGATCGGTACATTCCACCGGTGGTCCGATGCGCCGAAAAGTTCTGCACCATCTCGCCATTTTGCACGTTGTAAACTGCTACTGCGTTGTCCTTGGCCAAGTAGAAAAGCGAAGAGTCCCGGCTAAACACTATTGGATCATTGGTTAGCAATCCACCACTGACTAACTTTAACTCGAGTGCCCTGAATATCTCTGTGTCCTCGGCTGATATTGTGGATTTTACTATTGGCGTTTTGAGGCTGTTTACTAGACTATTGCTACCACCGTTTGCGCTGATCTGTTCACTGAGTTGTAGCTTGGCTGGTCGACTCTTTTTTTTAGGAGTACTTGTATTTTTCCCGTTGGTGGTAGTGGTCTTGCTCTCCTTGCGCGTACTCTTCGTTTTGCGTGTTGTGCGTCCGCTGGCTGCTGCCCCGGGTGCTGTTGTAAGCTTGGCGGCCATTGTTTCGCAACACCTTTCAGCTCGTATCTTTTCTGTATATTAGTAATTGTCAATTTCTTCAATAAAACTGTATATGAGAAGAATAGATTTCTTGCTGTTTGTTATCAAGCAGAGATATAAGAGCGCTTTTTCAGAACCAGGTACATTTTGCTACTACTCTGCGAAGGAGAAAAAAAAAAGTTTTTGACACTGGTCACTTTTTCACCAATGGTAATCACGATTAATTAATCAATCTGCTTGTTTGGTGACTGCTTTGCTTTGAGCTGATTGTTGCCCACAAATAACCTTTTCTGTGTGCTTTCAGTTTATGCTTGGTGTTAACAACTGTAATTTCTATCTGTCCAACTATTAGCTGTATTTGCCAACGGCTGTTAGAGAATATGGCATTATTACCTTGCTTTTATAGAGGAGTCTCCCGTCCGCTTGTACAGCGTCGCAGTCAAACACGGTGCTTTGCTTCGCAGCCAATTCGCGAGACACCACACGAACAGCATTCGCCACGACTAGAAGATATAGGCGTATTCCGGGCATATGGCAAGCCTGTAGCAACCATATTCCTGTGGAGCGCACTAACATACATGTCACTGCAAGCCATATGGAGTAAACTCTACTTTGACGAGGTGCGCTTAGAAACTGAAGCTAGAATCGATGACTTGCAGACTGAGATAGGCAGGCTAAATCACCACACCAAGTCCTAAGAAAACTCACCATAGTCCTGTTTGTACTGTCTTGTATTCTTCTGCTATAAAGTCTGTGTGCTTCTTTATGGAAGTGCATAAAAAAAATTATATCTTAACGCAATAAATGCGAAGATCAATAAAATACCAACTAAAAATAAAAGCACACCTTTTATAGGCATATAAAATATAATCTCTTTGCCAGATGTCGACATTCTAGAGGCAAGGCTCTGCAGGTAAGCTATTTAAACGATAACAAACCTGTGGTAAAGGGTTATAGAATATGTTGGATGCCTGCTGTGTCCACTGCAAACAAAATACCAATATTCATTATTTTCTGGTATTCCTTTTCTTGCCATCGCCAACACCTAAAAACAAAACTAACGATAGCCAAACCGCCAACACACTGCCCACAGTGCAAACGCGTAGCTCTCTTGGCGCGCGATGTGTGTTACTTTCAAGCTCTGTGAATTTGCTGCGGAACAAAAAAGCCAGGGAAATCGCCGCCCCACATCCTCACGATACAGGCTTGCTCGGTGGAGAGAGAGGCTCCGTGGTCTCTACTTTTCTCAGCGTATCACTGATTCTTTCTCTCCCATTCAGTTCTGCGTGACTTTATTTTCTCCTTCCTTCTTTATTATACTATTCAGCTTAGTATAAGAATATGAGTACTGTTTTACGCTACACTGCTAATACCGTTGGCACTTGCACTATCGGAGCAAGGGCTTCCTTGAAGGTAACACTCTACATTTTGCAAATGTGCTTGTAGTCTACTAATATTTTGCTGTCGCTACTAAATGCAAGGGAGTCTAATTAAGCCAAGGATAAACTAACTGTAGGCTGCGATCGTAGCCCGTCGCTTTCTGGCAACTGAGATCGATATTAAGGAGGGAGCTGCCGATGCAAAGCCCACACGCCGTGTGCGCAAGGAGTTTGCTGAAAAGATGAAGAATGGGCCAGGCTTTGGCGACTTTGTTTCAGGTACAAGTGAGCCGCTTACACCTGCAGAGGCCATGGAGCGAGCGGCAGAACAGATTCAACAGCGGATTCCCGGGAACTCTCGATTGCCTCGGTGGCTAAAGACAGATATCCCGACGGGCACTAATGTGAGCAAAATCCGTCGGACACTGCGCGATCTGAAACTTCATACAGTATGCGAGGAAGCGCGGTGTCCAAACATGAGTGAGTGCTGGGGCGGCGGGAAACACGGGACCGCAACCGCGACTATTATGATCATGGGTGACGCATGTACGCGCGGTTGCCGATTCTGCTCAGTCAAGACTAGCAAAACTCCGGATGCCTTGGATGCAAATGAGCCACAGAATGTAGCGACTGCGCTGGCAGCCTGGGGTCTGGATTACGTTGTTCTGACCTCTGTAGACCGCGACGATCTCCCTGACTTTGGATCCAACCACTTTGCCACTACTGTCCAGCAGATCCGCGCTCGTGCACCGCAGATGATGATTGAGTGTTTGACACCTGATTTCCAGGGGCGTCCTGAATTGATCGAGCCTGTTGCGTTATCAGGGTTAGATGTTTATGCGCACAACATTGAGACAGTGGAGAATTTACAGCGGATGGTGCGCGACTACCGTGCCAACTACAAACAGTCGATGTTTGTGCTTGAGCATGTTAAGAAGACTAAGCCCGCATTGCTGACAAAGTCTTCAATTATGCTTGGCGTTGGTGAGACGGACGAAGAAGTCATGCAGACCATGCGTGATTTAAGATCAGTGGGCGTTGATATTGTCACGCTTGGCCAATATATGCGTCCGACTAAGCGCCATATGAAGGTCCATGAATATGTGACACCTGAGAAATTTAAGCATTGGGAACAGGTGGGGAATGAACTTGGCTTTGTCTACACTGCTAGCGGTCCACTTGTGCGTTCGTCATATAAGGCTGGTGAGTTCTTTATTTCAGAGATTTTGCGCAAGCGCAATGCTGCTGCTGCTGCTTCAGCTGTTGTTGGTGATGCTTCTATGGTGAAGCTGGGTAAAGGAAACGCGGATGTTGGATCAAATATGCGCGATATTGCTGCTGCTGTTGCTACTGAAGAGCGGGAAAAGTCTGCCACTGGCGATATTGCTTAGTGATTATTTTTGAGATCTTTAAATAGACGCGTTTGCCCAATCACATGAGATTCAATGTTTTTTTTTAGCCACGCATAGGTATTACCTTCTATATGTCAAAGATTAGATGGTCGATATGCTGGAATCGGGGTTTTTTTTATAAAAAATATATCCAGCACTTGAATCAGCGTATTGCTTTTTGCAAAAATTTTGAGGTTTCGATAAGATTACTTCCACGGTTATTTGTACAGTAAGCTTGCTTTAGCAGATTAACGCATTTGCGTTGTAAGTGGCGGTGTGGTTGCCAATGAAACAAGAAGCGGCTGATAAGTATTAACCATGTTGCGAGAAGTCCGCGGCAGCAGTCAACAGCATATAAAGCATCAACGCCTGGAGGACTTGCACGTACTTGTTTTAACGATAGAAGGTATTCCTTAATGATACTACACACTTTTTTGTGACCTGATACGGTCAATATATAGCAGCCATATGTGCAAGATGATAATCTTGTTTACTTACAAAGCAAGACATCCGACAAACACAAATTGAATATCACGCAATATAAACTGTATACTCTTTTCTAAAGAAATATCGATTGATACTATAGTTACCATGTTATTCTATAAAGCTTCCAACAACACAAGTATATTCTACCATATTAATACAAAAGCGGCTATACATTCCTTGTCAGATATTGATATGCGGTAGATAAATCGCTATAGATAAGTTATCTGTCACAAAGATGCGGAAGAATGGTAGACTGGCAATGAATAATTGGATGAGAGATGGGATGTCTCCCGAAGAAACTAAATCCTAATATACATTATTTTCGCGCTGGTATCCTTTTCCTCAAGACTTGCGCCAACAACGTCGCCAATGGCAACACACTTTGCCATCTTGATACAACCCCAGCAAGCTGATTGCAGCAAAAATAGCCTCAACGAAACTTCAATTTTCTTGTAAAAAAAAACAGTATAAAGCCTATCAAAAAGTTTTGTTAAATGGCAATATACAAAGGCCTTGGTTGTAGACACACTACTTTTTGGCTATCTACAAGAGTTGTTCTTTCTCTGTATATTTTTGACGATGCCGCAAGCAAACTCTTGTAGAGCCTATCAGAGTGACGGCTTATATGCCGTACCGGAATATAGCGGAAGCAAATGTGTCTGGTGCGATATTTGTACGTACTACGTTCCGATCAGTTTTTTTGTAGAGCACAGAGAGAGGTGTGTGGATATGCAATTAGATTTTTAACACATATATAGTTGTTTCAGCTATATTGCTGTTTAATTAACACAAAATTTTAAAAATATTAATGTCTGGTTTACAGAGTCTTATTTTAATAAAAGAAACCATTACAAGCTTATTCGACATGATATTGTACGATTTTTTTTTTTAAATAAATTGCCTATGACATGCAACTGCTAACCAAAGATGTGGATATGTAGGCTTTTATTGATAGCAAACCAGCTGCCAACCACTTCGTACAATCTAACCTTTATACTTTCCAGAAAGTAGAGTGCCTAAGCAGTTTATTTGATTCAAGGCAATATAGTTTAAATTTATTTTATTTAATAAAGTGTACATCTAGTACCAATTTTGAAATATACTAAGGGTTGTTGACAGCTTGTCCAGGAATATTATTAAGCTGAGGGGTGTTATTTTGGAGCAATGAATTTTCAAGTAGCCTCAGCTCAAGGCGTGCCTTTGCAACTTTCAACTCATGTAGCTCTTTTTTCCTGCGCTCCTTTTCTTCACGTCTGCGCTTTTCTTCTTCACGTCTGTCCTCTTCTAATTCACGTGTGCACTGCTCAAATTCACGTCTGATTTTCTTTAATTCACGTCTGTGCTTCTCTACTTCAAATCGAGGCTCAGCTGCCTTAGTTCTACTTATATCATGCTCCATTAATTTAAAAAGCAGACCATAGAGAATTGTTCTGCATCTTTGTTGATGATCAGCATAATGACTCATACGGAAAGGCGATGTAGTAGTGGCACTAATCAAGCTAGGTATCACTACATCAGTAATGATAGATGTTTCAAAGTCAGACTCTAAATCTTGACTTTGTGCAGTATCATCAGCAAAAGTAGTTTGAGGAGATACAGGGATATTATACTCTTTAAATGCAGCCTCCAATGTTTCCCATGGTATATAAATCCGAGCCGAAATCTTCACCTCTCTATCAAGCGTGTTGCCCAAATTCTTGAGTAGATACAATCTGTTGTACACACTCAGCAACTTTTGGGCCATCTTCCATATCAGTTGTGGACGAAAAGTGGCTAGTCTGGGCTTAGCCTGGGCTATATCGTTATACAAAGTGGTATAATGCTGTCCAATGGTTATATACGGTAAACGGTGGAAGTACTTGTTAACATTGTCACCATAAGATAACCACTCAAGAAGTTCTTCTACACTCTCCCGCTGCCAATGTTGCCGTCCTGGTGTGTTAACGCTAGATGATGGAGTAGTCATTTTGAGGTAAAAAGTATAAAGCTCACAATTAACTATTACAGACCAAAAAAAAAAAAATCTCGTTACACTAGAGCTGCTGCTAAAATATAAATGGCAAGTGGTGTACGACCACCAGCTGTGGGGTAGTTTTGGCACTCCCTATATCCAAATGGCTTCTCCGAGGAAGTGGCTTATAAAATTGTTTTCTCTGTCTATCTGTCCGAGATCAGATCCACTAATTGTGATTATGTACATAGCCAATGAAATACCATTAACCATCACATGATTTTTTGAACAAACTACTTCACCATTATGCATGACGGCTTAGCTCATGCCATACATTTCTGTTATAGCTTTCCAATTTTCGTTGAGAATTCTTTAAAGAAATAATAAACTTAATTAAATAATGAGGGCAACTATTAATAGTAAGGCCCTATACTTTGCGGCAGAAACAGCATCTCTGCCATTAGATTAAACATTATGCTATGTAAGAGAAATAAAACCCTGTCCTGAGCGTCAGGCAGCATCCCCGCCATGATATTAAGCATTGTACACTGGGGAGTGCCCATTGGTCATGCCAAAGGCATGGCCAATAAACTGGACCTGGCACCAAATTTGCACGGGGGAGGTTTTTTCTGTAGCCTGCGCGTGGCTGGGTAATCTTAACAGGTTAATTTTGGTTGGCAAACAGAGCTCTGTAGCATTCTCATTCACCACTAGCACAAATGCAGTCACATGACATTTGCTTAAGGGATTAGAAATTATGAATGATCAGATTTGAATGCTGTAAACAATAGCCAGGCATTATTGTAAACAAAACATTTTCATAGTGAAAAGCTGTTTTTTTTTCTTTCGAAGAGCCTTTCTTCCTAACTCTTCCTTTCTAACTTTACTTTCTTTCATATATTATACCATTTGCTTTTTTTTTGGTTTCTCTATTTCAGCTCCTTTATTTTCAATATTTGCAGAATGACTTCCAATAGCCATAGCAGCAGCATTAACCCTAGCAAAGCAACTGCTCAGCTTCCCCCCAAAGATGATTCTGGCGAGTTTTCCCAAATTTCCTTTTTGCTGAAAGCTCTCGTCGAAGGACAGGCAAAGCGTGATATGGAGCAAGCAAAGCGTGATGAAGAGTTTCGGCAATGGCAGATACAGCAAGCAGATCGTGAAGAAAAACGCGACTTGGAACAGGCAAAGCGTGATAAAGAGCTTAGACAGTGGCAGATACAGCAAGCAGATCGT
>KZ303528.1:94598-124386 GCA_002705745.1 Coemansia reversa NRRL 1564 | reverse complement strand
ATTTCATCTATTTCTGTACAGACACCTTTATTGTCAGATGCCGGAGGTTCTAATCTTATTTTATCCCTGCCAAGTGAAGACCTCAAGAGTTTGAAAAATAATAGAAACCAGCATGGTCCCCCATCTAGTCCAACACAAACTAGTTCCAAAAGGCTGTCCAATGATATTTCAAGTTTAAAAAGTGCAAAGAGGTTTCGCAAATAGGCGGTTTTTTTTATTAGATATTAACAATAAAATACTGCTTGGGGATTTATAAAAGTAAAAATAAAAGAATCGCAACAGTTGATATAATAATATTATAATGTGGTTTTCATTTTAATCATTTGTCTCGCTTTTCGAAGCCTGTAGTAGGCGTGCCGGATGCTTCTGGTAGTGTAATGTTGTTTTTATTGTGGTTTTGGGGTGGCTTGCTGATATTTTGTGCTTTTAAGTGTCTAAGATAACTAGCAAAGTACTTTGTTGAGAGTCAGTCAACTGTTATAATGCTGCACCTAGCAGCTTTCTATCCATTTTCAACTTTTCTAAAAGTGTGCTTTAAATTGCTTTCCATTTTGGCACTCCCTATAGCCAATTGGCTTCTCCAAGGGAGTGGGCTTATAAAATCGTTTTCTCTGTCTGTCTGTCTGTTTGTATGTTTGAGATCGGATTCACTAATTGTGATTATGTGCACAGCCAATAAAATATTTCTAACCATCACATGATTTTTGGAACAAACTACTACACCATTATGTCTGATTCGGCTTAGCTCATGCCATACATTTCTGTTATAGCTTTCCAATTTTCATAGCGAATTCCCTGTTAAAACAATAAATTTAATAAAAGAACAAGCACGACTCTTAATAATAAGGCACTGTATTGAGTGGCAGAAACAACACCCCTGCCGTTAGACTAAACATTATGCCATGTAAGAGATAATAAAAGCCTGCCCTGAGCGGCAGGATAAACATCCCCACCATGAGATTAAGCACTGTATACTGGGGAGTGCCCATTGGTCATACTAAAGGCATGGCCAATGAACTGGACCCGGTGCCAAAGGTGCATGGGAGAGGTTTTTGCTGTTTATTGAAATAAGAATAAGAATGAAATTGGACATGATCAGTTGCACCAAGGGGAAATATCAATTAGGGTTTCTTTCTATCACTTCAAATAGACTGTTGCAGATTTTATTGTATGTTGACCATTATTTATCGATATGCGAATTTCTCAGTTCAAGAATTCTAAAGCCAAGAGGTAAAAGGATAAAACAAGCACTAATGATTCAGATTTTGCTTTTGTTTTTGTTTTTCGCTAAAGTATGCCTTTATGCTGTCACCGCCAAATACCATGCAGACAGTCAAATAAACGCTCAAACCAATGCGAGGAGTGACTCCACGGTAAAATCCAAGGAAACCATTTTTCTGATAGATATAGCGGGCAGTTGAGAATAAGTTGAGGTTTGCAGGACGATCTGCAGCCTTTGATTGCGACTGCATTTCGACTCTTATAACTTCCAATGGCTGGTTCCAACACGCCAATGCACCACCAATAGCTGAAGCCATCAAGCGCTCTGAGGTAGTAAGTTTGCGTGTGGTATCTTTCCCGCGGAAGAAAGATTCAGTCACGCGCGAGATACCTAAACGCGAACCCCAGTTGGTCATCTGCCGCAGTGCAACCGCAGACACTCCACGGTTCAGTCCGCGGATTCCCTCCCGCTGGAATACATCGTAAGCAATTCGCCAGGTGGACATACTGGCGTCTGCAGACTTGTGACGAGTCACCTCCACTGTCTTCATAAACGTACAGAAACCCATAGTCGTGTATGCCTGCGCTATTCCGCCACCCACGCCGCCAAATAGTCCAGCCCAACTCGACGAGAGTCCGGTACGACGCACCCTATACTCGATCTCTGACGACGTGAACAAAAGCACACCACCTTTTGTTGATGCCTCGATCCAGGCCCACTACAGTATATAACAACAGTTTTTCTCAGAAGCAACAATCATTAGAACCCAATATCTCCAATAGAAGAAATAATCTAAAGCACTCTTGTTGACACAGCAATATTCACAAAAAGAAAGTCGACTTACCGGAATCAGGCCCTGATAGAAGCCAGCAATCCCACCGCGCGCGTATGTCTTGCTTAACGAGGTGGCAATGCTGTCGCCACGGTTAGCTGCCATGTGAGTTTTTACAACCTCAAAGGGTTGACCCAAAGTCGACACCTCAAAGGTTTGTATCGCAGCACCAAGCAAAATATTCTGAAAGGACACGGCCTTTTTTTGAATCTCTGGTTGAACGACCTTGGTCGGAGCTGACGTCTCGATAGAATTGGACATTGCAACTGGTTACGAGTCTTTTTTTGTGAATTTGTTGTTCTTAGAAGTAAGGAGAGAAAAATAGGAAGAAAAGAAAAGAAAAAGGAGAAAAAAATCCAGTACGGAAAGTAACTGTGAAAAATCTCACTCGTTTTATACGTCCGAGCACGCCTATTCTGTGATATGCATTTGGTGCCTCTGTGACTGTTTTGGTCAGCCTTTGTCGGGACAAGAGTTCCTTGTTGGGATGGACAGGACTTGAAGCTTCCAAGGGGATTTCCTCCACTCTGCCTTCCAGGCTTCTTGTCACAAGGGGCGTGTGCCACCCAGTCGTGCGAGTTTTTCGATAGAAGCGTCCACCACCTCCCCCATCCATGAAGGCAAGCGGTGTAGCTTTTCCATTGGCTGAGACAAGAAAATCATCCTGCATTCACGTCCAAAGATGCCCTGTGCGGCTGGGCTGCACCTGGCGCTAATCGGCCGAGAATCGGAAGGTTATGACATACTTCTCCAGAAGACGGCCGATATGCGTACTATCATCTAGCTAGGTTTGCAGGTGTTGCAGCGCAGGAGCTCAGGCTACGGAATTATTTAGCAATCCAAAGAAGTTTAGTGAGTTCCCAGATAACGGGTTGATATATTGCTCCTTTAAAACATCCTCAAAATAGTCATGATCAGTGCAGTCTAAAGATGATCATCTCTCTGAATTTAATCTGTTTTACGCATATTATTATCTTTTGTCTATTTGATCATGGTCAACGCTAGGAAATATGAGTGGATACGATATCCGACAAATTTCATTTACATTGCGAATATTTGATAAGTTTGCAAGAAAAGTATAGTCATTCAGGCAACAACGCCAAGCATATAGCATTATCTGTAAATATTAAACATATTTTAACACTTTTTTCGCTTTAAACTAGTTTAACAAAATTAATCACCAATACACCAATATGCTACACGGATAAAAAATATTATAAAATGGAAACAACTGTCAAGAAAACGACCCTGGATCAATTATGCAAGCATTGTATCATTAACAGAGTTAAAGATAAACATATGTTACTGGAGCCGGATGTTTTGGAATTCCATAAAGACAAAAAAATATGCGTTCAAGATACGGTTGGGTAGTAAAAGTAATAGAATGGAGAAGAGGCCTACTTGCGCCAGTTGGCTAGCAATTGGTGATTGCAACTGTATAGAGCAGATTATGTGGCAACGCAAAGGACGCTAAATAAGTGGTATAAAATTAATTAAAATCGTTACTAGTCGGAATACAAGGTAACCTTTTTATAGTAACCTACCAGCAAAAGCCTTTTAAATGCATCAAAAGTGGAGAAACATTTTTAAAACCACATGGAATAATCTCGGTAAACAAGTAAAGCAGTAGATCGAAGATCTAGAATTATTTCAAGTGAAGTCGGCATAATTTACGGACGCATTTTAAAAGACGTTTCCAAGTGGAGTAGAAAAACCTTCGCTTATAAATAGTTACAATTACTAAAAAAAAATATTAAAGTAAAGCTATATTACATTTGGATAAAAATGTTTAATGCAGCAAGAGGCTAGCTTAAGTAGACAAGTAGGCTTTAAGATAAAAAATATATAATTTACTTTAAAGAAAACTGTTACGAATAACGCTAAAAATGTTCTCTTTTAAAATATTTTGCCAGCTTTTTCTTAATAATAAATATTACAGTTTATTTAGATTTGTCATATTGATTAAAGCTTGCGTGGAGCTCTTTAGAATTTATATTCGGAAATTCATTCGGCTCTAGGATACCAATTATATAATAGATGGCACCAATTGTTAAATAAAAATACACAAATAACACTACAGTCTTGTTTTTTTATTTGTTTCTTTTGTTTTAAAAGGTAATTTTCTTTATTTATTTTTTGTTTTAAATGCCAATGCAAAATTTTAAAAAAAAATCTTTTAAAAGAAAAAAAGGCGTAAAAAGAACAAACAATTTTCTTTTATCAAAAAAATTTAAAAAGAAACCAAACTACAGTCATATAAAACTAAAGGCTTGGATGGATACAAAAAGAAATGTAAGATTCGACTTTATTGTAGACAGATGTAAAAGAAATTACAAAGTAGCTTATGTTGTCTTGTAGAGATATATCAAGCATGTCTTGTACATATATAAAGTGTATGTCAGAAGAGTAGCACCTGTTTTTGGAAAATACTTTTTTGTCTTTCTTCATTGCATTTCCTTCTTCGATATATATTTTTTTCGCTTTTTTAGGAGGATTTTTATTATATTCAAGAGGCTTATTCAAGCAAAAAAAAAAAATTATTAAAAGATGTACTACATTACTTCATTAAAATTTAAAAAAGATGGTACTCCAGAGTTTATTCTTGATCCTTTTGAGGATATTAAAGTTATGATAAAAGAACTTGAGGTGAGAGAAAAAAAACAAGGTCGTTCAATATATCTTTTGGATGGGAAATTCTATAGTAGTCTTCCTGTAAAAGAAATTTATGCAAGAGAAAAAGTACCAAACCTCGAAATCTCATTACTTGTTTGTGCTGCTTTTAAAGTAATAGTAGAAGGGTACGAAAATCATCCAATATTTGTGAATGTACATCACAATACTTCATTTGAAGATATTCAAAAAACTGCAATTTCAGTACTTCAATTAAATAGTTCAATGGATGCACATACTGTTTATTATAAAGGAAAACTTGCAAATAAGAAAACAATAGCTGCAAATCAATTAGATACAACTAGTTTCGATATAGAACTACGCAATACTTCATATTAATGAGTAAAATAAAAAAAATCTAAAGTCATTAGTTACCAAGTTTTTTCTTTTTTTTTTAAACGTGCTGTTTACTAATAATTAGTCAGATTAGTTTATTCATTTTTTTTTTTCATTTATAATATATCGTTCAAAAATAAAACCATACCTTGAAAACCACCAAGTCAATATGACAGATGGATAAAGTGCTAATTAAAACTAGAAAGCAAGTCGAGAATTGTGTGGGCGCACAGAATTATTGTCAAAAACAGATGCATCTGATGTGTGCAGTGGTGTATGATCCAAGGTTGGAGGAGATGAGCTTGAAGAGCAATTAGCAGATCCCAAAGTATGTGTAAAAGAAGCAGGAGATGACTGCGAAGATCCAGAATTAGGTCCAACCGCCAGGCCACAAGAGTTTGTGCGCTCTGCATTTCGCTGCTTCCGAGGCTGCTTGTTAGTTGAGTCACTCTTTAGAGGGACATTCGTAAAATCGCTACCACTTTGTAAAATAATACTAGCAATACCCAAGCTGCGACTCTCAGCCTTAGAGGCGTGTGGGCGACTGTCACTTTCCACAGCATCCTCGTATTGGGAGCTAACACTGCCATCGCTTTCCACGAGGCCCTCAATATTAGGCATAATATGAGCACCCTTATCATGGTTCCCAGCCATGTTAGTCAATGTCGGCGACAAAACCGAATGGTCAAAAATAATAGTACTCGTGCACTTAACTGAAGCATCACATCTACTATTGTTATGCGCACTAACTGATAGTTTATCCGAGGATTTCAACTGAAGAGGATGTGGAATAACCTCATGTTTCGTTGAATGCTGAATATTATCCTCGCTATCATCGTCCAGAAGCATTAGGGGCTGATTTACAGCATCGTCAAACATCTGGGAAGAAGCAGTGCCAAACTTTTCCTCAGAAGAAGCAGGACTGACAGCAAACACATCATCTTCCAGTTCATGAACGTCATCCAACGGATTTTTTGGAGAGAGACGTGGACTGGAACGAATCTTCGCAGCAAGTCCACTTTGTTGTGATTCGTCATCACTATCGCTTTTGTTGTTGCTATTTATGCTGCTGCCACTAAGGCGGCGAGCAAAGTTAAGTCGTGGCGGAGAAAGACGCGCAATTTTAGCACCATTAGATGGTAGAATCGCAGCAGTGGTGACAGTGGTACTTTTTGCTACACGACTCTCGATAGATTGAGCAACACTCGGGTCAATCAGACGAATAGTTTCGAGCATACGTTGCTCTTCTGGAAAACGTACACGCTTGCGTAGTGCCCTAGCCGAACGCACCTGTCTTGAAGCAGTGTTATCTCTAGTAGGGGTTGTGGAAGATATATCAGGCAGTCTAGAAGCCGCAACGCTGTTGCTAGGATGACGAGCTGCAAGTGGTGGTAGGGTTGTGCAGCGTCCTGACTTTCCAATAAACGAACCTACACCCGCGGCTGCCGGAGGCGGCGTGACTGCCACATACTCTGCAAACCTACCAGGACCCTGCGGCGTATGCACATTAATATGATTCAAAGCCGCAACTCTATTGGCAGGCACAGTATCCGAAAATCCCGCATGTAATCTGGTCGGAGAGTTGTGCTCAGACAGGTGAGCATTTAGAATATTTTCACATTCTGCTGGAGGAGTGCTACACTCACTACTTGCATCTTGCAATGCTGCATCACAAGCCGTGAGTGGGTCATCGGGCGAGTCCATAGCAAGTTGTCGTTGTGTAGGAGCAGATGAGAGAAGAGAAGCAGTAGCACGCTGCAATTCTGCTTGACCAACACTAATTGAGCGTCGAGCATCAGCAGTCTGCGGACGTATCAGACAATTCTTACGCTCATCCAAGCCCATACTTGAATGTTCTGGATTGGTAATGACAGAACTCAAAGCACGAGCCTCAGCAAAGCGACGACGACGACTGTCCATTATCACGCCTAACTCCGAGCTAATTCGACGCAGAGTACCTTCAGTAAATCCATCGCGCGAGTTCTCAACAGTATTGGCAATTAATTGCAGGGCATCAATGCGCTCTACCAAAGAGTCGTAGCGCTCACGAAACTTGCCCTCTCCCTCTGTAGAGTTTGTTGGCTTCGAACGTTGTTGTTGGATTTGTGCTGAAACGGTTGCTGCACGCGCATCTACTTTGGCCTGTTCGCGCTCAATGTCTGCCATGCCGTCAAAGCTGAAGCCGCTGTCGTAGCTCGCCGGTCCCTGATCACCCAACCCTGACGTGTGCGGCAGAGGAGGCAACGGAATTCCAGGCGGTGGCAGTTGTTTGTTGTTTGGCGGGGCACCAGTGCTACCAGCACTGGCCATCTGCATAGCCAGTGACACTGGCGCGTCATCGCCAGTATTCTGAGAGGTTGGGGATAGTGCCATATCCAAGAAGGTCCAATCATCAATTGCATCAAGTCTGGAAGCATCTTGTGAATCCGGGCTGCTTGCCAGCTGCTGCTTTACACGCCTGGCCTGTTGCGCAACCCGGCCCTCTGTGGTACGAACCCATCCACTAAGACGACGCAGCATTCCACTCCTGTCGCCAGCATACGATTGCGCATGCATAGACGCCTGCGACTCAATTGCTGCAGACATGGTAAACGGCTGTGCACTTTGTGTCCGTATTGCACCAAGTGGGAATGGAACTGGCGTCTGTTTGTGCAGCCGTTGTGCCAGAGACTCTGTCCCAGAGCGAATTCGTCTAGAAAATTCAAGACGGGCATTTGGCTCAGGTGCACTACTCGGAGCAAGCTTGGTAGCCAGCGTTGGAGAAGCCGCCTGACTGTCGTTGCTGCTGCTGCTGCTGGCACATCGACCTGTGGGCTGCGAGTGGTAGCGATTGTGTCCGTTGGAATTTGTTGAAAATGTGAATTGCGATCGTATCGACTGTGGCGATTGCGGAATACGCGGCAAAGCAGGTTCTGCCATCTGTCGCATACGTACAGTCTCCTTGCGCTGAGCCATACGTGGGGAAGTGGCCCACCCGTAGTCCTCGCTGCCCTCTCGACGGCGGCGACTAGGCCTTATTGAGTCCAGCTCCGCCATACCAGAAGCTCCAACAGCAGTATCAATTTGGCGCTGCTCCAGCACCCGAATGCGTTCCTGCTGTACACGCGCCAATTCGCGGAAAGACTCTGGCTGCACTCCCACTCGCACTGTCACACCACCGTCGCTATCAAGCACATCTGCACCCTGCAGCTCGCCTAGAGTACACAGCACAAACTCACAAGTTGGCTGTGTCTGCCATGCATGCGAGCGACGTTCCTGCGCAAAATGCCGCTGTTTCTCTTGCTCTGTAGCTGCTTGTAGCGCTCTCCGTGCACCAGCAATGCGTTTGCTGTCGTCGCGCGGTGTCACCAGACCTTTGGCCTCGGAATCCTCAACTGCTGCCACATGCACACACACTAAAAAAGCTGGCGATTGGCAGCCCTCAACGCAGGTAGCCACAACCGCCAGACACGAGTCGCCCAGCTCCCCACGGCTGCGTCGTGCCTCCACCTGCCAAACAATGCCGTGTGCTGAGAACGGATCGCTGATCACACGCACGTGACCACGACGGCGGCCAAGCTCTAGAACCCTGGGAACATACAATGTCGTGTAGTGCCAGGGTGGCTGTGCCATATCCGCGAGTCCCGCTGTCTGCGGTTGTTGCCAACTCCACCATTTTGCAGGACGCGCACGCTCAACTGCACCCAACAGCCCAAGAATTCGACGACGTCTGGTCACCAGCTGAGCCGGAGTAAACTCTTCTACCATCATCTGCACTGTGTTCAGAGTCTCTTCAAGCCCACCGCGCCATTCCGCACACTCATCTATGTGAGTCTGAAGTTGATCCTGATGTCGTTCAAATTCCTGCTCAATGGCACCAACGTCTCTTTCCAACTGCGCATCAAGTGCCTGTTGTGCCTTTTCCAAAGATGAAGCTAGATTCGCCAGCGACTCATCTAATAGAGCATTGCGCTGTCGAGTTTCTGTTAGTCTACGTACAAGTTTGATTTGCATTGCTTCCACTTCCTCAAATGTATCATCGTATGCTGCAGACAACTTGACTACTGCATGTGATTCATGTTTAGTGCTCCCTGCACAGTGTCCGCAAATAGCTTCCATGCATCCCTCACACCACAACTCATTGCGCGATCCTGGGTGTGCTGCACATCGCTCAGATACATTTTCTAGATGTTGTGGACTCTCTGTAAACAATGTCTGCTCTAATCCCTCGTTGTTGCTCTCTTCGTCTTTGGCGCTATCTTTCCGATGTTCACTTGACATACGCCGCTGTCGTGACTTTCTTGTATGCACATGCTGATGTAATGTTGAGCGCTCCTTAGGAGATTGACTTGGCCTCGGCATTGCTGATGTTATTTTTTTTTTCTTATTTGATAGTCTCAACAAAGCCGACCTTGCCTTTGCCTCCTGTACTTCTTTCTATTTTCCTCTCTCTTCTCTTATGCTAGAAGAAGATAATAAATGCAGGGAAATGGCTGTTAAAGTGAACAAGTGCAAATAAGGGGGAAAGCTATTAACAAGGCCGCAGAAGACAAAAAAAAAAAAAAAGGTAGGGTTAGGATTAGTGTGTTTGCGACCCCGCTTTGTTTGTTTTTTTCAGCGTAGCGCAGAGAACATCAACATTGTGAACATCACGTGCATATCTGCAGCCATGATTAGGAAATGCATCCTGGTGGATTGCCCATGCCCAGTTTCTGGCCGAGATTTCGCCAGCTTCTTGCCAAGTGGGGAATAATTATTTTGCAAAGGCAAAGCAAAATTTCTTTTTTAGATGGCCGATGTCTACGCTGGCATCCATTCATCTAGCTTTTCCCCTACGGCTGTAGATGTGTCCCAGAAAGAAGTGAAAAAGGAAGACAATGCTTATACGCTTCTGACTGCAGGTTAGATGATTGCGCATATTGCCGAATATTGCTGTTGTTTAATACAATCTAGTGAATACCTGGGAAAAAGTCACCTACTCAAGGCTTTCTTCATTATTGCGTCAGACGCCTTTCAGTCAAGACACTTGCAGTCACAAATAGATCGAATGCAGCAGAAAATTCCGGCAATGTACAAGTTGGATAATATAAAAAGGCGTTTAACACACCCATTCCACTTGTCATTACATGTGTTGTATAATAAAAATCAACTTATTTCCTCTCACTTGCAACTAATTGATCGGTTAGTTATTAACATCCCGGTCATCCATTTCTCTTACCAACTCCCAAGCCTCGCTTAAGTACCGTT
Source organism: Coemansia reversa NRRL 1564 (assembly GCA_002705745.1). Classification (NCBI taxonomy): domain Eukaryota; kingdom Fungi; phylum Kickxellomycota; class Kickxellomycetes; order Kickxellales; family Kickxellaceae; genus Coemansia; species Coemansia reversa. The sequence continues at coordinate 114,100 of KZ303528.1, read as the reverse complement.
ATTATGAGCAGCACCACTTTCAAAAGCTCTGCAACCCGTAAGGATTGGTTCGACTTTATCGTTTGCTTGCTAGTCAGCAGAAGAAAATAAACTATGCTAGACTTTAGCAGGAAGGATCCGCCGTGAAACCAGTTGCCACGTAAAACATCAGTCATTTGAACAAAAAGACGATATATGGATATCGAAAACTTGGAGAACACATTTCCCGAACATGGCTACTCCTTACGTACGACCAACCTACGTTTACCGTCCTGCTCCGCTTGCCTAGACTTTCTAGAGTAGCATTTCAAACAAGCATAGTCACCAACTGTTGTATAGCTTGGTTTAAATTAATAATATCAACAATATTGCCAAGAAAGAGAAAAAAAAGCGCAAACTTTCTATACAAGTGAGATTTTTGCAACTAACCAGCTCACTTTTGTATGCGCCTCGACAAATTCCCGAGGCTGAATGCTGGAGGCATCTTATTCTTTACAGGTTTAAGTCTCTGCTGGACGCTGCATAGTGGAGTCAAATGCTGAAAATTGTTTGTTCTTTTTGCTGAAAGCGGCTGCCGAGGCAATAATGGCCGACTACCAGATAGCGCAAATACTGTTCTACCAACTCTCCTCGGTGATGGCGTATGCTGAGAGAAAGAGAGAATGTTACGATCAAGATTTAGTGGTGGCGGAAGACGCGTAGGAGATGGAGGTAGTATATCATCAGGTTTCTGTGTCATTTGTGAAGTAACTGTGCGTCTTTTAGTAGGCGACACCTTCAAACAACGACTTCTTTCAGACATTTGAGTAAGCCGATGCATAGTGCGTTTAGAGTCTCGTCGTTTTCCAGGCTTTATGCTAAACTTATTCACTTTACTCGCAGTCTGTTGACTAACAACACCTGTAGATTCCCGTTCACTAAAAGTTGCAATAGACTCATCATCTCCATTATCAGATGGTGATGGCTGAACTGCCATGTTAACTGCTGCAAAGTTGTACTGTCCGCGATTAGACTCAAGCACATTTGTGGACCCTACGCGTACTATTCGTGTTCCACTATGTCGAAGCTCACGTCTAGTGAATAACCGACGTCGTTTACTCTGTGTTTGGCTTTTGTCTTTCATTTGTTTCTGCAAGAAGAGAAGAAGAAAAAAAAAAACAAAATTGAGGTTGCAAAAATAGCTTTAGAGTAAAAAAAAAAAAGATTTTTGTGAGAAAATGTTGCTTCCCAGATGAGGTGGAGGCTCAAGCCAAGTTAAGTGATCAAGAGATTCAGAGGCTCAGGCCAATGCTGAGGACGCAGGTGCAATCAATCATAAACCTGTGATGTTATACTGCGCACCGCAGGTTGGTCCAAGAAGTGGTCAAGGAGGTGCTCCCTCTTACATATATAATCTTTTTTTTTTTTTTTTACAAATTCTATTAGCTTTTGACCATCCCTCCACGGACAACGCTAGGCAAAATAAGTAAATTTGCGGTATCCAACAAATCTCCAGTTACTTTGCAGTTATTTGATTGGTTTGTATGGAAAGTAGGATTGGTCAGGCTACATCACCTAGCATTTAGCGTTGTTTGGGTATATTGGATGTGTTTTGATGCTTAAGTTTTAAACTAATCAAACAAAAACAACTGCTAGTAACAATACTATGCAAAACGATTAAAAAAAAAAGGCATTAAAAACATGGAACCAACTGTCTAAGAACAATACAGAAACAACTAAGCATTGTATCATTAACAGTGTTGTAGAAATAAACATACACGTAACTATAGTCTTTTATTGGGCGGTTGACTTGGTAAATAAAAAATTATATCAAAATAATATACACATCATCATTACACAAGCCATTAAAATGACGATGCACTTGTCATGTAAAATACAGAAAGTCTACACCAATTTATTTGCATTAAAAGCACCACAAGAAAAGCAGCAAGCATCCAAAAGGCACAGAACTCACAACAAAAAACATTCAGAGTAGTCTTCACTACTCTAAACCAGGGACAGTATTGCTTAACATGTATCCTTTTAGATTTTGTTTAGAACCTGTGGGTGTAAATATTGTGAGTATAGCGGTATATGAGCGATATGAATAATAAACCTACTATTGGAATAAATAACTAACAAGGAAATATCCCTTCTCGGCGGCAGCAGTCGCGTTATATAGCTGTCTTAGGCCTCTTACTAGGGCCTTGAGATCACAACGGTAGGAGGCCGCGATTTCGTGTGTTCTTCTGACTTGGGGGGTTGCCCTTCTTGGGTGCAGTGGCAATCTCCGGCCCACCAATAGATTCCGAGGGCAACGTCACTTCAGACGCGCCTTCATGGTCTGGTTGGCCGTGATCTGCAATCCCCTGAATTCTTGGAAGCTAGGTAAACAATAATTGTCCAACCAGCACGAATGTCAAGAAGCATCGTCTTTCTTTCTTCTACTGCTTTCATACCACGGTTACTATATCTAAAGTTCACGTTAAGAAGCCCCGCCCCTTTTAAACTAACACAGCGCTTTTCATTTTCTGATGACAGAGATCTTCTCAAGTGACATAACGGGTAACAGCGATCCAGAGGATTCGCAAGTTGCTACCCAAGCCCCCTCAAAGAAGACGCGAGTATCTGAACCAATTTGTCCCTATGAAATTCTAATCGAAGGTATTCCCAAGTTCGATGGTGAATATCCACTAATTACTAAACAATGGCTTGCAATGGTAGAGGAACTGTTTCCAGTTACTGGACCATATGGTGATGTACGTACGCTGACTGCGCGTGCACGTCTTACTGGAAATGCAGCACAACGGATGGCGCGAGTGCTCACCAACGATTATGAAACATTCAGCAAGCGACTACTGTCTTCCTTTTCACCTGAAGTTGCTTACTCAGTATTGTTTACTGAAATAAGTGCGCAGACCAGGTATATGGGCCTCCCATCAATCGAGCACGCAGTGGATCTGGCAGTTGATGACTTTGAGGCTGTCTCTTATCACATGGACTGCACTAATCCAGCAACCAGTGTTGACATATTGCAGGCTCTAATTGTTCTGTTCCCCTCCATAGTATCTACAGGTGGGTTAGTCGATATATTAGGTCCCTTCAACCAGCAGATTGCCATTTTACGCCGCATACTGCACGAGGGGCACAGTCAAATGGCTGCATGGGTTAACCCTGCACAGATGACGCAGGCACATGTGGATGACGGCCTTGCTGAGAACTCTGGTCACAGCAACAACCGTCGTTGTCACGGCTGCCATCGAACCAGATCACGTCGTTCAAAATGAACTGCCTGCAACACCCAGGCTTTGTAATACAAGTGTTTTTTTTGGTCTTGTAGTAATATCTGGATATGCTATATATTTTCAAATAGATTGTACTATTAAGCTACTTTGTCATTTAAGAAACATGGCATATAGTCAACATAATAATTAGAATACTTAAGTATCTACTTGACACTACCTTTTAAAACTGCTATTTATCAAAAGTATCCAGTGCTCAATTGTGATAATATTTCTTGACAACATTTGCTTGATTAGCTAGTTCCAGTGCTAAAGGCAGCATCCACTGCATGCTCGCACTCAATACGCAGCTGTTCCAGTTTCTGCTTTGCCTCCTCTAATTTTAGCTTTGCTAGGGAAATGTCGGGTGGCAAGGCAGAGTACCCGTCATAGGCATTCTGTTTCTCTTCGACAGAGCGACGCAGTGCTTCAACAGCCGCATCCAGCGCATGTATTTGTGTATATTCCAACCCACGCTCTCTCACTTGTCTTGCATTATTCAGTGTATTTAGACTGGATAATCTTTCCCTGTACTCGTCTACTTTTTGAGACACAATATCAGCATTTCGTTCCCACTCACGCGCCTTTTGTTCTTCAATCGGAGCAGCCTTTGTACGCTCATCCAGCAGTTTCTGTATCCGAGCACGGCGCTCATGCGAATGTTTAATTCGGCATTGGACCTCTGTTGTTTGTTCCTGAATCAAATCAAGTTCAGACTGGCGTTTAAATCCTGCCATTGTTTCTACTGCCACTGCCCGCTCAAAGGATTCGGCTCGCATATCAGCAAGTCCCAGATCGTTGGCAACTTTGGAAAGTTCGGACAGTGCTTTTGATGTTGATGGTGGAAGACCAGCGAGCGTTATCCCTGCTGCCTGTAGAATTTCTGCAAATAGGTTTCCCAGTGCAGTGTACTCTCGAACTGCCTCACTTTGTACAGCTTCAGCAATATCATGTACCTCATTTGTATGAAAGTCAAGGTAATATAGTTGACTCAACCGCTGCTGCATCTCAGGGTTCTTTGGGATCAACGGTGGCAGCGAAGGCGCATATAGCTTCTTCAGCCAAGAGTCGATAATTTCCCAGCTTACCATGCCCTGCTTTCGTGGCTCCTGGGTATCTTTTGTTGCATGCATGGATATGTAGCGTCTTTTCCTCTCTTATTCTTTTTGGTTGAAATAAAATAAATAGCTTTAGGTCATTAACAATCTAAAGAAACACATCAACAACTACTCAAGACCTGCACGTGGTTTATTTGCACATTTGTTTATGTTGTCTGTATGGGTTTACTCCGTAAAGCAGGATTTGCTGCGGAGAGAAATAATCGGGTATCGCGCTAGACCACATGTGTAGGTTTTTTCCTTGTTTCTAACCTCTTGTTTCGTGTTTACTTGTTTAAAACCCTTTTTCCAGAATTTGCTTTATAAAAAAAAAACAGTCGCATTTCAATACTGGCTGCGTCAATTTCTTATATACGCCCTGGTGCACGCTGGACGTTAGAGGCGACGCGTAAGAGTGTTTTGGAATGCGAATATTATGTGTGGCCGAGAAACCGTCGCAAGCCAAGGCTGTCGTCCAGATACTTGGTCAGGGACGGGCTGTGTTGCGCAACGGCTGCAGTGTCTACAACAAAAACTTTGACTTTCAATACCGCGTTTCAGGAACATTTGTTTCGGCGACAATGACTTCAGTCATGGGCCATGTTACGAAGATTGACTTTCCACTAGCTATGCGTCGTTGGAGCTCGTGTAATCCTGCCACACTATTCACTGCGCCTATTGTGCAGGATGTTGAGGAGAAGGCCAAGGATATTGCCAAAAACATTGAGCGTGAAGCACGCTCGGCCACGCATTTGTATATCTGGACCGATTGTGATCGCGAAGGAGAAGGTATTGGATATGAAATTGCAGAAATTAGTAAAAGTGTCAACGCAAGGATTATTGTCAAGCGAGCACACTTTTCTTCAGTGCTTCCACAGGAGATTCACAACGCAATGCAAAACCCACGTGATCTAGATATGCGACTTGTTAACGCGGTTCAGGCGCGTACTGAACTTGATTTACGGATTGGTTCTGCTCTGACTAGGTTTCAGACCCTGAGACTACAATCGCGCTTTGCTGCTGTGCAGGATCGGGTTGTCAGTTACGGACCATGTCAGTTTCCGACGTTAGGATTTGTGGTTGATCAATTTTTGCGTGTAGAGAGCTTTGTGCCAGAGTCATTTTGGTATATCTTTCTGGAACACGAGAAGAGCGACGGCAAGGCAAACTTTAGCTGGCGACGCCAGCGTTTGTTTGACCAGGAGACTTGCTTTGCGCTGTACTTTCTATGCATGCAAACGCCAATAGCTCATGTGCGTTCTGTCAGATCACGACCTAAGGAAAAGTGGCGGCCGCTGCCCCTGACCACAGTTGAGCTGCAAAAGTGCTGTTCTCGTTTTCTGCGATTAGCCCCAGATGCAATTCTATCTGTTGCCGAGGGATTGTACAATCAAGGGTTTGTCAGCTACCCGAGAACAGAAACTGACCAGTTTGACAGAAACATGGATCTGAAGGACAATGTTGCTAAGCTGACGCAGTACCAACCGCTATCAGATTATGCCCAGAGATTAGTTGATGGCGAGTTTCGCTGGCCGCGCCAAGGCCGCAACAATGATAAAGCGCATCCACCCATCCATCCGGTTGCACCAGCAAATAACCTTACTGGTGATGCTAAGCGTGTATACGAATTTATTACTAGAAGATTTCTTGCTTGTTGTTCTGACAACGCCAAGGGACAGGCCACCGAGGTTGATGTTGAGGTAGCAGGAGAGCAATTCCACACAAAGGGGCTGATGATCGTTGCGCGCAACTATCTTGACATATATCCCTATGAGCGATGGGCAGAGTCGACAGTGCCAGTTTATACACAGGGCGACACATTTGAACCTACTACATTGGAAATGCGCAGTGGAACTACGACAGCACCAAAGCTACTGATGGATTCTGATCTTATAGACGCAATGGAAAAGAACGGAATTGGTACTGATGCCACGCACGCAGACCATATTAAAAAGATTATTGAGCGCGAGTACGTGTTCAAGTCGCGCGAAGGCTATTATTCTCCATCAACATTAGGTGTTGGTCTCGTTGAAGGGTATGACGCCATTGGCCTTGAACTCTCGCTGACAAAACCGTACTTGCGTCGCGAGACTGAGAGACAATTAAAACGCATCTGCGATGGGCTCAAATCTAAAGAAGACGTCATCAGAGAAAGCGTTGAGTTATATAGCGCAGTGTATGCAAAGTCAGTCGAGCAGGTAGAACGGCTTGAACAAGCACTCAGTCGCTGTCTTGACGAGCAGCCACTGAATAATGGCAATGGTGGGTGGACGCCGACATCGGCTACGCCAGGTGGCGAGGAAGTGTGTCGATGTCCCACATGCCGTAATGGCTCACTAAATCTGCGATCGAAAGCAAGTGGTGGATGGATGATTGGATGCAGCTTGTATCCGCAGTGTAAACGAGCCATATGGATCCCAGCCTCGGTTACAAGCATATCTGTTAGTTCCGAGATATGTGCACTATGTCAGACACCTTCAACTGGTCCTGTTAAACTCCTTGAAATGTGCTTTAGACGTGGTGCAGCTCCGCCAGGTCTACCGACTCCCTACCGTGGATGTGTGCTTGGATGTGACGAGCTAATTAATGAGCTATTTGAGATTGGTGGCTCTAGTCGGCCGCAACCACCACCGCCGTCAACGTCGCAGGTATCCCAGAATCAGCAGACTAGCGGCTTGAGTTTCCAGACTCCTACAGACAACCCACGTTCAATACAGCCACCGCCGCAAAACACTTTTCAGCCTCCAATTCAGCGACCACCACCATCTATTCAGCCGCAGAATGGGAGTCGATTTGATGCCAATAATAATTTAGGGCCCTCGAGTAATCCACTATGTGATTGCAACATTCCATCAGCTAGGCGCGTAGTGGCAAAGGAAGGTGCAAACAAAGGGCGGCCATTTTTTGCATGTACGAAACCGCAAGTCTCGCGCTGCGATTTCTTCAAGTGGGGCGACGAACAAAACGCACCAAATGGCGTCAGCGGAAACAACAGGATGCAGTCATATAGAGGACCATCGCCCTCGCTAAACAACTCCTTTGGCTCGTTTTCTAATGAACCGCCTACATCCAAGCCGCAGTGCAAATGCGGACTCTACGCCGCACTTAAGACAAAGCATTCTGCTGGTGAGAACCAGGGACGCGAGTACTACCTATGCACGCGAGAGTATATGGGCTGTGGGTTTGTATGCTGGAAGGATGAAGCAGAGGCTTATATATCTGGGTCGATGTCACGCGCAGCACCCACTGCTGCCACATCGTCAGAGTGCTACAAATGTGGGGTGGTTGGACACTGGTCCCGCGATTGTCCTAATGCTGAAGCTAGTGGGAGCAACAGTGTACCTGGCCCACCACAGCGACCGGCTGGTGGAGCAGTGCGGCGCAGTAGTCGTGGCCGTGGGAGAGGCCGGACAAGCAGCACACGATCAAGACGTGGTCGTGGTCGTGGGCGCGGCGCAGCATTGGCTAGACCACGAGCTTCTGGGCCTGGTGGAGGTAGCAGCAGCAACGGCGACTTTGCTGATCCGGATCCGGACTTTGAATTTTGGTCGTAGACGTTGCTGCACGTGGTTTGTCCCGTAAACATTATAAAGGCAGGGTTGGAGTTTTAACCAAAGGGCATGGCAAATGGATAGTCGGATGAAGCCTGTCCAGCTTGTTGTATTAGAGGCCTTCATCATAGAATTGTAAGCGTAAAAAATGTCTGATCTCTTTGCACAGCAAAAGGAATTTAGGAAGCGTGTTGCTACGCAGCCGGTGGTTGCGCAACGGCGTATTGTGAACCCATCGACAGCCATGAGCTCTCGACGACCAACTGAAGAGGAGCCCGAGGCAGCAAAGGTGCACAAAGATGCGACGCTACTGACGCGCGTGTACCAAGTGATAGACTTTCTGGTAAAATCTCAGCGGCCATGCACAGCTAACGAGATCCGGATGCATATACCAGACTTTCACGATGACGGACCAGAGTTCCAACATCTGGCGAACAACGCTAAAGTGATCTATAACAGTGAGGATAACACATTTGCATACAAGCCGGAGTTTGACATTCGGACGCCTGAGGATCTGGTCGAGTACTTGAAGCAGCTGCCGGATCGTGGCGGGTTGGAGGTGAAGAAGCTCAACGACTCGTATCTTGCTGACAAACTATCCAAAGTTATTGCAGATTTGCGTGAGCGAAAGCTGATTCTGGCCACTACCGATAAGGATAATCGACCACGATGCATATTCTATAATCATTGGCCTTTGGATGATCAGGTTGATGAAGAAATGAAGAGTAGTTGGATTCGACTGGTTGTTCCTGATGAAAGTGAGTTAGCTATTGAAATGAAGAAAGCTGATCTTAAACCAACGCAGATTGAAAAGAACGAAGAAGATAAGACTGAAGTAAAGAAACCCAAGAAGAATCAACGTAAGACAAAGATTACAAATACACATCTGGTCGGTATTGATCTTACAAAGGACTATGTTCCTGAGAAGAACTAGGAATTAGTAGCTCTTCCCAGCTTTCATTAATATTATATTAACTGGATCTTGTAAAAAAAAAAAAGGGTATTTGTAACATAATACATATGCTTATATATGAAGAATAGTATAAGTTTGGAACATTTTCAGGCAACTTGGAGGAAAATAAAAAACAAGTGAACAAAAGCCTACCAGAATCATGTAGTGTTTATTTTCTCCACCGAAAAAAAGGAAGGAAGACAAAAAAGTGTTTTAAGCTGAGGCCTTAGCAACCTGAACCGAGATACGGTCAAGGTCACGCTGACCAGCAGAGGTAATCTTACGACCACCATCAACATGCTTCTCCAAAAGACCAAGCTTCTCCAAACCCTGGATGACCTTACGAATAACGTTAGTTGAAGCATTCGCATGGTGGTTAGGGCGAGTTCCACGACGCTTAGAGTCACCCATACGCTTAGCAAGTGCACCAATTCCGACGCCACCACGAATGTAAATGTGACGAGCAATAGCAGCTGCACGCACATAGAACCAATCAGGATCATAAGGACCAAGTTCCTTGAAAGATCCTGTCTTAGCATACTCGGTCCATGCTGGAACTTCCAGCTTACCTGAACGCTTCAGGTGTGCGGCATAAGCCTTAATAAACTCCTGAGAGCTAACGTCCTTAACGGTAATACCACTAGCCATCTATTTTCTCCCCCCGAAACTTTTTCCATAAAAGAAAATTTAATCGTAACAGCCAATTTTTTTTTTTTTCGTTTCAAACGATTTGTCGTCGTTGTTCCGCCAAAAAAAGAACAAGTACGTAGTCCGTCCAATATTCCAACATAATACAAAAGAAATTCAAAAAGAAAAAAATAACAAGTTAGTACAATGTTTTAGCTTCACTTTCTGCTTTAGAAAAATATTTATGGTCAATCGCGGTTAGCATTTGTGTCATACAGCGTTTTTTCTGATTTAACCAACTCCAAGTGTGCGTGGTTTTAAAAAAGAGCTCCTTCTGTCACTGCCAAAATATTAGCAAACCAAAAAAAAAATAATTCAAGCATACCTTTTGTTAAATTTGAAGAATAAATCCTTTTTAAAGGTAGCTTTATGCTGCGAAGTAGAAGAGGAGGCTCCTCTTCTAAACTGCTAAACACCAGCCGCTCTTCGTACACTTGAGTCTGCCAGAAAAAAAAAATAGCTTAGCACGCTTTAGTTGTCCGTGGCCTCGCTGAAGTTTTTTTGCACCCTGCCGGCTCGTGGCAAGAGATTCTGACGGTTCATATTTGATTCGCTCAGCTCAGTAGTTTTGTTGAGGGTATCACGTGATGTAAATTGATTTGCTATTAGCGTGTTTGCTATGGATCATTCAACTCTCACTTTGGTTACTACAGAAAGGTTACCCAAAGTTCTGGTTTATTTTTACTTTCTTTTCTCTAATGTCGTGTGCAGGCGCAGGTGAACCTGACTTGGGGTTTTGATGTACAGGCATTGGTTTCATGAGGTTTATTAAAATTAGCAAAGTTTGGAATTTTTGTTTTATTATTAGACAAGCTGCTTTTAAGTAAAGAAAGAACGTCAATGTATAAAGCATACATTTTTTGCAGTCACAATAATTACCAAAAAGCGCACTTTTTTTTATATAATCAGATGCTTTTTTCTTCTATTCGTATTTTCTTTTTTCTTTTCATCATAAGAAAGAAAATATTATTCTAATATCTAGACAAATAGGTTAAACGCCTACAAAACGTACAAGAGTGTTTTAGAAAAAAATAAATAAATAAGGATAACAGTATTTATATCAGATAGCAATACTAATATGGAAACAATTGAGTTAGTTCAGATTGAAGCACCAGATTGCAACACTGCCTATTTTCCTCTAGACAACACGGATAGTCCTAACAAAGAAAAAGTAAGAAGAATAGTAAAAGATACCTATGGTCATCGCCCTTATATACTATTCCATAAAATTGTTGGAACATCCAACATACCACCTGTAGCTAAAGATGATATAAGTTATGTTCTGAACTTATTTGGCTATGAGTTATCGCATGGTGAAAAAGTTATTAGAAGGGAAAAAGACGAAACTAGCAGCTGTGCGGTTTCGGAAAAAGAGGTTGATGCAGAAAGTCCTGACAGCTATGAAGTTAGGTTTTTAGAATGGATAATCTACCCTGTTAAGGTTTATGATGAAATCGAGGTGCCCAAGCCATGGGTGCTCTAACGATTTGATAGCGCCCCCATGCACCAGAAAAGTTCTTACTTGAAAGCCAAAAGAAATATTTAAAACCTATAATACTTAATGTTCCAGAAAGCACGACTGGTTTCCACTTTATTTATATCGCTGGCTAAAAAAAAAAAAAAAGATATGCTTATTTTTGAACAGGATAATCACTTTTGCAGAAATAGGGTACAACGCTTATCCAAGATTCATCCAAAACTTTTTCTTTCTCTTTTTTAGGGTTTTTTTTTTTAGTTTTTTTTTTTAGTAAATGAAATGACTAAAATAACAACAGCAGTAGTGAGTAGGACATTATCAGGGATGACAGCGCTTGTAACAGGAGCGAGCGGTGGTATTGGTGGCGGCATAGCGGTAGAGCTAGCGCATCGCGGAGCACAAGTGGTAGTTTCAGGACGCAATCGCGACAAACTCGAGTTGCTTCATACAAAACTACAAACATATAATGATTTCTCGCATGCAGTGGCAGTGTGTGACATGCGCGATCCGTCAGGTATTAATAGTCTCGCAAGAACAGCAGCGACACATAGCGGAGGAGTTGATATTCTAGTCAACGCTGCAGGGGTCTCACACGACAGCTTGCTTCTACGACTAAAGGATAAAGACATAGAGGAAATGATACAGGTGAATTTGATGGGTACAATTTCGCTTACCAAGGCAGTTGTGCCGCATATGATACGCCAGAAATCCGGCTGCATCATCAACATTTCCAGCGTCATCGGACAGCATGGGAATATTGGGCAGTCAGCGTATGCGGCTACAAAGGCTGGACTGGTTGGGTTTACAAAATCACTTGCGAGAGAGCTGGGATCGCGCGGAGTGCGTGTCAATGCTATTGCTCCCGGTTATATTGATACCGATCTTACACGTCGGATTACTGAACAGCCGACAAGCAGGGCGCTTATTGATCGCATACCATTGCAGAAGATGGGGACAGTTGAGGACGTGGCACACGGCGCCGCATATCTTGCCGAGGCGCGGTACATCACTGGACAGGTAAGAAAGGACTTTTGCCTATACTGCGTTTGGACAAGTGCATTTTATAAGCATGTGGAATTAAACGCACTAGCACAACATTTACGCATATATTCTATAGGTGCTGGTCATTGACGGAGGATTGTTTATATGAAGGTTCGGAAATCCGACAAATGGCAGAGTACAGAATGAATGACCTGAAAAAGATAGTGCGCATATGAGCTACGACGAGACAAATTCGTTAATGGAATTCCACGTGCCGATGACGAACACAGCGACACCTAGCGCCAGGAGAAAGCCCGATAAGAGCGAAGTGCTGGGCTCCGAGATGGCCACAGCGTCGTCACTGCCGTCGGGATGGGTCGGTCCAAGAAGAGATGTGGCCTCGCCAACCACTGTTTCAGTGGTCTTGCGGCGTACGTACGACGAGGCAACGCGGAGGTAGATAATTCCTGGCAGCCCAAACACCAGCAAGCTCGAGGCAGCCGTGCCGATGAGTTTGAAAACAAAGCCCAGGTCCTCGACTGTCAGTGCGACGGCCAATGTGGCACCAAAAAGCAGCAAAGTCAGCGCATGGAACCAAAGCCGCTGGTTCTGCACGTCCAGCGAAAGGCCAAGAGACTCACCAAAGAGATCACGGATTGGATAAAACTGCATCGGGTACGTGAGTGTCAGCGAGAACGCCAGTAGCGCACGCGCAACGTTTGCCAGGTGGTCGTCGCTAGCAAAGTTATTTAGCAGGTTGGGCTGCGTCTCCAGTCCAAACGACCGGTAGCTGATTACTGAGAACGCCAGAAATATCGCCATTGCAAGTCCTACTGCAAATCCTGACGCCCTGCGCCATCCCTCAAGCGTCTTGCGCTCTAGAGTGCAGTACGACTGGTAGCATGTCTGCGTGCAAGAGTAGGCAAACGCAATCACCCCCAGCGCAGGCAGCACGCTGGGCCCAAACACTGGTGTCGGCGCCGGTGTCACGCGGTAGGCCGGGCCGCGCACTGCCACAATTGCCACAATAAACGGCAAGCACAGCGTCGACGCTACCGACGCCCGAACCAGTGGGGCAAGAGTGTGGAAGAACAACAGCGGCAGCGTGAATCCCGTTGCTGCAACAGCAATGACCGTCTGTCGCGATGTAAGTACGCTCTGTCCAAATACACCCTGAACAATTGGTGTTACTGTGTCGCCGATTATAATTAGGTAGCTAATGCAGCTTCCAGCCGAATTCACCACCAGTGCAAACGTCAGTAGATATCTTCCACCCCATCCTAGCGCTGCCTCTGAAACTCTCTCATACTTGTACAATCCTACCCGTCGTCCACTGTAGATCAACGTGTTTAGCGAGGCCCACGCCAGCCCTGCCACTGCTATCATCAGGAAGATACCAAAGTAAAACCCAGCTTCTTTCATCGCATACGGCAGCGCGAGGATTCCAGAGCCGATAATGGTATTGACCAGGTTAAACCCTACCCCCATAGGAGACAAGGTTCCGCGCCCACCTGTCGCCAACTGCTCAACCATTATTCTATCTGCAACACCTAGAGGTGACTTTTACACTTTTAAGAATAGTCTTGCTTTCGAATTTGTTTTTTTTTTAAAGGAATAGTTGTGAAAAGAAAATAAAGAAATGACAAAAAGCATTATTCCACTGGTGGAGAAAAACGTAAGCGCATTTAAGCTGCGCGCAAAAGCACGCAATTGGCTTTGCTGCGCACGCTAGCAGTGGTGACACAAGACAAACCCACTTGCACAATGACTAATAGTTTTTGAGGGAGCGCTCCAAAATCCACGCGATCTGGTCTGCCCCCGTTTGGCGGGGAGACAATTTCAGCACGCGGTGCTGAGGCAGAATGCTGTCTACCAGCGGTCCAATATCCGAAGATGAGTAGCCAAACGCCGAAATGCCATCCGGAACCCCAAGACCCTGGAGGAACTTGCGCAGTGCATCGCCCAGGACAGCTCCCGCATCCTCATTCTTGGCGTTAGTGATATCTGCTCCCAACACCTGTGCAATCTCCAAGTGCCGCTCCGGATACATGGAGCCAGTGAACTCTGCCACAGCTGGGCTGGTCACTGCAACGCTGATTCCATGCGGACACAGCGGGTGATCAGCATTATACTGTGGATGAAGATATGAGCGATTAAGTCCTGATATGCCATAGCTGCATCCGTGCATCAGATGCACACCACCATTACCAAAGCCTATACCAGCATATGCTGCTGCCAACGTCATCGCCTCCTGCGCCTCGATATCGTCTGGATCAGCCACAGAACGCGGCAAGGCCTTGGCCACCATCCCCAGCGCCTTAAACGACCAAATATCGCTGATAGGATTTGAGCCCTGGTATGCAGGCCGCTGCAGGGGATTGGGCGGTGCCTCGCCGCGAAGATAGTATGGAATTGCTGTATACGACTCAATTGCATGACAGAGCACATCCAGTCCAGATGCCAATCGCACCTGCTGTGGCATGCTGCGCGTGTTCAGCGAATCTATAATACCAAGCATAGGTTTCAATGCTCGATCGGATATACCTGTTTTGGCATTTTTTGCCTTAAGATCAAAAATCGCAGTACCCGTACATTCAGATCCTGTTCCAGCCGTTGTGGGCACCGCAATAAGTGGCAGAAGCGGACGGTCTATAGGTTTACCCTTGCCTAGTGGAGCATTGACGAAATCCAGCAGATGCGCCTCGCCAAACACCGTGTACAGATTAGCTGCCTTTGCTGTGTCAATGGTAGACCCACCGCCAACAGCAACAATCGCATCAGGTTTATACTTGCGTGCAGCATCTATTGCTTCCTGGAAGCTCTGGTCTGAAGGTTCAACACGCACATCTTTAAATAAAGTATAGCCGACCTTGGCTCGCTCAATAGACTCGACTGCTGCCTTTAGTGGGTGGAGCTTTGCAATATTGGCGTCAGTGAACACCATCACTCGCTTGGCCTTGAGATTTGCCAGGTCCATTCCCAGCTCCCGCGTAGCTCCCTTTCCAACCCGCACTGTGCTCGTCGCCATTTCAAAGGCGTACTCGGACTTGGGCGTAGTTGCAGAGGCATGTCTATGTGATGATGAGCATCCAGGCCGGTGCACATGCATGGTGCCTGGCGTGGAGGAGTGTGCTGGACATGAGCAAGAAGACCCAACCATCCGCATAAGGTTACTAACGGCCTTGGCTGATGGGCGTATCAGAGGCATTGTATTCGGTTACTTTTGCTGTAAAGTATTTGGTCTTGTCTTGCTAGTAATACAAGAGTAGGATGATAAAAGGCGCAGGCTTGTAGAAGATAAGCTTAGAATTATTGCGTAGGATGAGGAGAGACACCCCCATTTATACGAGTGCCTCTTTCTCTCACATGGCCTGTGCCCCCCCCCTTCTTATGCTTTACAACAGAGCCCAGCAATGCCGCGGCAGATGGTCATGTGCTTCGTGGGAGTACCCACGGAGAATTCATATCTCTCCCTTGTCCGAGAGTGTGTCCGTGTGTGGGCAAGTTCTGTTTCGGAAGAGATAGGACTGTGCAAAAGCTAATCCGTAGATTCTTTGTATTTCAACAGAAAGAGATTCCGCGCCATTCAGGTCAGTATAGAACAACACATTATCACTACCTTCTGGTCTCGCCTGGAATATAAGGGGTTTGGCAGCTAATGTAAGAGCTGTAGTCAACAACAATTAATATAAAAAAGAATAGTTCAGTCTACCCGACTATTCCAACAATCAGGTAGTTTAAAATCAGCTAGGTTTATCATTTAGTGAGCGTCGCTACGTCCAACAATGTAGTCTATAGCCTGACCAACGCTGCCGATATTGTCTGCCACATCGTCGGGGATCTCCACCGAAAACTCCTCCTCAATCGCCATTACAACTTCAACTGTGTCGAGACTGTCAAGCCCAAGATCTTTCACAAAGTCGGCGGTTGGTGACAGCTACAAATATTAGCATAAATAACGAGAGTAAAACGATATTAGTAAATTTAGCCATTAATACAAGCATCGTACTTGACCTAGCTTTCAAAGCAAAAGATCGCACCGACAAGCACGTCGTTTACCAACTTGCTTGTCTCCTGTCACCACTTTTAAACAACTGCAAGTGACAAAGGCTACTTTTTTTTACCAACACAAGGGATTATGCATTCTGTCGAATTGCTGAATCAAAGCAGAAAAATAAAGTTCTGCCGGAAAAAAAAAACACTTACCTTGTCCTGCTTAACCTTATCGAAATCTTGCAATACTTGGAAAATTCTTTCCTGAATATCTGAACGAGAAAGCGCTCCACCAGCTGAATACCAACGAGTTGCCATCACCGGCATTTCAGTCCGATGACCGACGGAAACAGCACTCATGATACGTGGGACGTTAGTAGAAGTCTGGCGAAAAGTGCTCGCAGAGCGAAGTGCGGCAATACGTAGAGCTGCAAGACGGAACATTGCTGTTTTTTTTTTTGTTTTTTTTGTTTTTGTTAAGCTGCGTAGGCTGCAAAAGAATATAAAATGTAGTTGCAAATTGAAACAGAGAAAGCGAGTAAAAATATCGCTCTACTCTCTCATACACAAATTTGCACTTATCACAAGCTGTGGGAAAATCAGATCATCTCCAATCACGATTAGTCACTGTTAGGCTGAAGGCAGAACCTTAAAGACTTAGCATATTGTAATTTGCAAAAGTATTAGCGTTGCCATATAATTATTTTGGCGAAAGTTGGTATAACAGGTTTGCACCATTCGGGCAGTGCATTTGCATTGTGTGTGGGGGGTGTTGTTTGTGCATGGTCGGAGAAGTCATTGGCAGTGTGGTTTTGCATTGGTGTTGGCAGTGGAAAAGAATGAAATGGTAGAAAAACATTGCGTATTAGTAGCAGTTGTACATCAATAAATAAATACATCCACAACATATCCATTTAATCCACAAGTACTTGCGCTTTAGCAGCACAACATAGAAAACTTACCTCGAAAGTATCGTGTTCAGCCGGGGCTCTCTAGCAGAAGAATTGGTAAAACCAACTGAACTGCAGATGCGTGCTGGCCTCAGAACAGTTTCAGTATTCTATAAAATACTGCAAATTAGTGCATCACACTAACATTTTGGCTCCTTTCCTTTCCCAAGTCTGCGCCGCTTTATAAGTGGATCATCATTATCAGAGCCAGGATACTCGGCCTGCAAATTGCTTAGACCGGCAGTCACAGATACAGATGTAGCACTTGTCCCAGCAGTCGCTGAAATCAAGCAAACAGATTCCCTGTTACGACGAGATTAAAAAGCTGCAGATGTACTTGCAGAGCCTGAGTTAGTGATCCCAGATACAGAACTAGTTGATGTTCTTGGATGACGAGGCTGTGGTGCTGCAAGGGCATTATTGTTTCCTCGATGGAATGCCCTAGGAATTCCATTGTCATTTCGCAGGCTATGAAGGATAGCCCGCATGTTAATGACTGCAGCCAAATCTCGGTTCCAAATGCGATTAGGCATATTCTCTGTAGGATTATCCCTAGGCATTTTCTTGACCCTTGCCTTGCGCTTGGGTGTAGGCACTGGGTTTACCACAGAACCAACACTAACTTTATGTTTTTCTGCATTTTGTTTAATAGACACCACAACATCCTCAGAACATCTCTCACTGGTAAAACGCAGCAGACCATGACAAAGAACCCGCGGATGATTTTTCTGCTGCCACGGACGCGGTTTATCAAGCCAGCAAAACTTCTCCAGCTGATGATAACAGACGGGACAAGCCACCATTGTACAATACTCGTCAATGAGATAGACCTTGAATCTATATGCCTGAAGCATATCGCGTAGACCAACACTGCGGATTGGTGCATGAAACCTAACATTTGGCGCTGACCAATTTCCAATTACAAGCACAAGCACAGGATATGCCCCGAATTTCTCGCGCAAGTTTCTCGCCAGCCGCGCATCTGCCTGCTGCTGATTAATGTATACAGACAACTGCAGCTTCCAATGCAGCGGGTATCTATGCAGTTTAAACCCACCATGCTCCTTGTGGATCTGATGTGTCAATGATTCAATCGTCTGGTGGTTCTCGTAGAAGCCGCGAAGAACTGGTGAAATGCAATTACGCATCTCAACATAACGCCTAAAACGCTGAGGATCAATGGTCTTGTGCGTTGTTCTTGACAGTCACGCTTCTGATCACAGCACCTCTCCACCATTATGCATCTTCTTAGCATTGTTGAGGATCTTTCTGAAACGCTTGCTGCGCGTCTCCTTTATCTTTTACTGAGCACTGTAGCAATAAAGGCAGGGATTGTCTGCTGTACTTCTCTTGTGCATACAATAGATTAAGTTGCCGCGGCCAGGGTCAATCAATACACAATTGCCCTTGGTCGCCTGCAACTCCTCCAAAAGACAGATCATCCACGAAAATATCCTCTGCGCATTTCTGCGACTTCCTGCGCGTCTTCGCAGGAGCCTGAATTGCTGCATCATTATTGGGATCGGTAGTAGAAGCAAGATCGGCGGCAGGAGCAGGATCGGTGGTAGAAGCAGAAGCATCTGATGTTGGCTTTTTTTTACGTTTAGCTGCTTTCTTGGGGTTTGCCA
Source organism: Coemansia reversa NRRL 1564 (assembly GCA_002705745.1). NCBI lineage: Eukaryota > Fungi > Kickxellomycota > Kickxellomycetes > Kickxellales > Kickxellaceae > Coemansia > Coemansia reversa. The sequence goes on along the minus strand of KZ303528.1, from coordinate 95,545 downwards.
CTGTATTTTCAAAAAACGGGCATGCTGAAGTGCCATCCATAACAATGATCCCAGAGAAAACCTTCCCGCCAGATGGCCGCAGCGCCTTGCTCTCCAGGTCAAGTACTGCACTCCAGGAATCCTCGGCCTTGATTAGTCTTTTCTCTCTTTCACCAAGAACTAGCGCCAGTATCTGGAAACGGAGGATTGTTGGGTTGACTGTCGTATGTGCAAGCACCCAGGATGTGCGCTGCGGAAAAAAGATAAAGCCTGTGTAATTCTTGCGCTCAAAGAATTTCACCAATTTCTAAAATGCGTGGAAGTGCATTTCTGGATTACAAACAACATCCAGAAACCAGTTATCCTTAACAAACTTATACTCTGCAGCATACACATTGAGGACCGGCCCGGGTTTAATAGAGGTATACTAGTGAAACTAATATAAATTTTTAAACAGTCCAAAACAAGATAAGAAAACCATTCTAAAACATTAGGCACTAAAGTGATATATATATCCACATGATCTGATTCAGCTAATCAGTATCACAACATTCTTAACATTGACATGGCAGAGAAATACCGTGAGCACCGGGAATCAATTGAGGCAAATGAACGCCGGTACAATTGCATTAGTCAAGTTGATCTAGAGGAGATGATGACGCGAGTTGCACAGCATGATGATGAAGACAACAAGGATAATCAAAATGTGCACGAGGATTCCCATGGCAATAATCTGGATAATCTGGCAATGGATGATGGCGAGCCCAATATTGTCGATGTCACAGAAGAGAGTGGTGCATATGAGCATCATCTATTTGGAAAAGCAGTTTCAATTCCAGACTGTATGAGCAACAGAAGATACGAAGATTTAGTTGCAATGCTTAATGATGAGCAATGCAACTTTATGCAGCATATTGCATATAAAATCCACAGTGACAGCAAAATTAAAAAAAAAAAAAAAAAAACAG
>KZ303528.1:41296-85149 GCA_002705745.1 Coemansia reversa NRRL 1564 | reverse complement strand
CTGTTCTTCCACGGAAAAACTTTGATTGGTGGTTCATTCAATGCTTGTTACCATTATTATTACTTTTGTAAATGTACAAACACCCATTAAACATAAAGTTTAAACTCCCACCTTGCTTTTTGCAAGCCTCCTTGTAAAAAATTTAACAATATATTTTGACATTTATTTTAAAAAAACGTGGATGTTGATTATTTCAAATGAAACCAAAGTTACTACATTTAAATGTCAACATAAACATACGCAATATACAAATTACACCTTATAACTGGTGCTTTAAAGTCTAACATGTACAATGTGATATGTTATTATCCTGTTTGGAAACAAGTTTAGAACAAGTATTTTTAATAGACAATTTGGATATTAAAACAAAACTAAAGAGAAAAGAAAGAAGGGATGACTGCCAGTCCAGCTCAATTATAATAGCCGGCTCATCCATGTCATTGGAATTCCGGTGTCCAACAATCCAGAAGAAAGGCGAGTACTGCAAAATTAATAATCTTTCTTTCTATATGTAATAGTACAGGAATTACCTAATATCAGCTGTTTTAATAATCTTTTATGTGGGTCTACATATCGCTAAAAAATTTCAAACTATAAAATAAAAGCAACGTGTATAGTTAATGTGCTGGAAATATTGATTGCGGGAGCCGCAGTGTGTCAGCAACAATCTGTTTTTCTTTCTCAACATCAACTGTAGCAGTTCTGCCGGTAGTAGCTTTAGAACGAACCACAAACTCAATTATCTGCAGTGCAAGAGTTACGCGGCACGCATACTGTACTGGAGTGTCCTCAATAGCAACAGCTAATAGCGAGTCGTCCTCGATGCTACTGCTTGATGATGTGTTTTCCGACTTTGTATGCTGTATATCATCACATTTGGCTGATGCACCCGAGTCAATATTTTTACGCAGAGGTGCTTCTGAGACCAAAGACCCAGAGCTCTTCTTAGCAATGGTATTGTTTGCAATAGAATCCGACACAGGCGTAGCCGATGGCATCTGCGCTGTGCCGAATCCAGCAAACCCAGCAGATGCGCTCATATCCGGAATTCCCAACTCAAACCCACTCGTAGCATTTGCATCAGCATAGAATGATGGGGCTGTCTTGCGCAAATTGAGCGGTATTGAGAGTGATGTTGCTTCCTTTGTAGCACTATAAAATTCTTTTCGCCACCACTCCAAAACTACAAGCGACATGATCGGCGCGCCAAGGCATTCGAAGATGGTAATTGTCTGCGCAATCAGTTCTGCTTGCATTGCCAGCGGCGCGCGATATTGCGACGAGTAGTTGAGCATGCTGCGGTACAATACAAGCAGTTCTGTGTCCAGTACATCCATAGCCGAGTAACTTGATACTTCTGCATCTACTCCAATTTGTTTTCCAAGCTTGGCCAAGTCATCGGTAAGCGCTTGGAGAATCAGATCGTACCTGTGCACAAGACCAAAAGCCAGACTTGCCAGCCAGCGGTCTTGTCTCTTTAGCGCATCCGGCAGCACATGTCGCCATAATATATCCTTTAGCACTGAACCAGCATCTCCTTTGCGACAACGGCAGATGGCTATGGCTAACTGAATATCATGCAATTGTGTGATGCATATGGTCGCAGCATCAGCTAGTTTTTCTGATAGCATAAAGAAGGTTGCCACATCCAGATATCGCTGTCGACTCAGCAACACGTATGCGTTCTTGGCAGCAGCCGTCCTCCACCGTGTTTCAGAAAAATCGTGCGACAGGAATGCTAGCATCTTGCTGTGCTTAGGATGCGTGTTTGCCATGCGTCATAAACCGTGGAGCAGTCGCTATTTGCCCAGTGCCAAATAAAATATTGCACACCTTGTCGGATCACGACCAGCAGCAACAAACATGTTACGCGCCATCTTATCCACCTGATCCTGCAGTGCGCTCACATCGCTGAGCCAAATGCAGATACCCATCTGCCGTGCTGACTCCCATGTTAACCCTGAAGATGCGTGGCGCTGGAGACATAGTTGCAATAGAATGGCCTGTGAGTTGCTGTGTAACGCCCAGTTAAGTTCACGGTAGGGAAGCTTGGCTGCTGCGCGTGCATGCTTATTCTCAAGCTCTAGAAGCTGTAGCTTGATCAGATAACGTATGCCCATGCTATCCAGCGGTTGATCCTTGATCTGACTCGCTGAAATGGAGCCAACAATTGAAAGCAGTCGAGCCTGATCGATCGGACTCAGTCCCTTAATCTTCACCTCGGTGAGCTTTTCTGCGACGTAGTCTGCTTTCTCCTGTGTAAGCTTCCCAAAGTCTGGAAGCTGCTCGTCCATTGTCAGTGTGTCGCTGTCTAACCCAGAGCTCAGAAGCGCCGCATACTTTGAGCTTTCGTGGTGTCCAGATTGACCTTGCACAGACCAATGACTGCTGCTCTCATCTGCGCTTGCTGCCAGCAGATCTTGCATTGAAATAAGCGGCAGTGCCACGTCACGACTACTGTCAATGATCAGATCTCGGATGTAATCATGCAGCATTGCCAGTAGCTGGCGCACAGCGTCGACTCTGTCCCACGATAGCAATTCGGTCAGAACAAATGGATGGATTAGCGGCAGCTCGCCGTGTTCGTCGTATGCCATGCTGCTGATAGTTTTACCCTCCTGCAGTGCATGAGAGTAAACAAAAAGTCTACAGTCTATCGAAAACGTAGGGTTTCCCGCCGCTGTAAAAGAGAACGAGCCGATAGATTTGTCTGAACCAAATTCAGATGCCAGAATTGTATGAACAAGTCGCCATCCACCATCAATATTGCGCTCCTGGCAGTAAATATCAATGCGATCGTTCCACTGGATGCCGATATAAGTCTGTGCATACTCTGCCAAAATCCACTGAACCTTGTGTACCCGATCGGTATTGTGTTGCGGATGAATCATACCCGCTGGCAAGTAATGTGACCTCCGCGAGGCCGAAGAGAAAACCCACACCGTCACTGTTTGCAACCCATCTTTATCCGTAGGCACGATGGCTGCCTTGTCGATAGAGTTGTAACTTATCATATCCACATTTAGAAAAGGCAGACGGTGCTCCTTGGCGCAGAACCACATAAATTTAGGCAATTTGCGAATGCCCCAAATCTGCAGTTTGCCGGCACTGCTGTCAAACGTCGCCATAATGTTGTCGCGCGAGAAAAACGGGTGGGCGACGGGCATCACACGCGACGCGTGGTCAAAGCATTGCGTCTTCTTAAGCACTGACCTGTCCACAAGCTCAATGTGGCGGTTAGCCCCTGTCACAATCCACGTCTGCGTTGCGCGTGTAGCTGCGGTTACTGTAGATATGTAGTATGGTCGCGAATGCACGCTTACATCTGCCAATTCTTCAATCGAGTCAGCAGGGTATGTGAATATGCGATCATAGGGATCCATGGATGGCAGACAAGTTGCACAACACCCGTGCTATTATGCAGATCTGACTTCCACCAAGTCCCATCTACTGTGAGACCGCTAAGCGCCATAACAAGACTATTGCCATAGTGCTGCATCAGCTGCATAAAACTCCTTGCACCCGGAACATAGTGCTCAAACTGCTGTCCAAACTCCCGATTACAAAGACAGAATTGCTTGTCCTTTGGCGAGACGCTTTTCAATTCAAAACTTACCAAGGAAGCTAGCAGCGCTCGGGCTCCGGTTGCGGAGACACGCAGCATATTCAAATTCTTTATCGCATGTCAGAGCACCGCGCCGGGGATTCGCCTTTTGTTTTCTGCTGATGAGGATGTGAAATTTGAAAGCAAAGAACAACCTGCCCACACAAAGTCGTTAAGCTTAACAAGAGTGGGGGAGAGAGAAAATATCCCCACTGATCTGATCGCTAGTGGTTGACCAGGCACTTATCTGGGATGCAAAGACAAATGGAAAGTAGATAGGTAGAATACGGAAGAAAATGTAGAGTACGAACACAACAACACCAGTTCCTAACCAAGGACGGCGTTGGCAGATACAGATATTTGTTGTAAAGGATGTTATAATCTGGTCTGCTTGGTGTTCTCAACCAGATTTTTTTCGGACGCAACCATTATATGGACTGCAGCTATATCCAGAAATTGGATAAAACGCATGATGGATTATGTAGTATCTGGGCATTGATGATGAGCATTATGATTATCCCGATTCTCAGCACAAAAAATACAATATATTGACTACTCGTAGTAGTAAAACTTTTGGGCAAAGCATCAATAAGAGAAAGTTATCATCGGTAAATATAACCATATGATAAAGTATCTTAAGTCATATATTAACCGAAATAATAATTACCATCTTTAGAAAGCACTTCTTTGCATCTTTTGATCTATGTCTCAAAGCATGCCTTAAAGCCCCTAGATGTCAAAAATTTTAGCTCATTTTGGCAAGCATATTTTACTTCTTCTAGATCAGTAATCTTCTTCTTCTGTAGCTTGTTCTTAATGCATGGAAATAGCCAAAGGTCACATGGAGCAAAATCAGGTATGTGCGGAGGTGCTTTAATAGTTTTTATCTTACTTTCATCAAGAAAATTTTTGGTGAGTTTGGATGTATGAGCTGGTGCATTGTCCTGGTATAACCTCAAATATTTCAGACCTGAACTTGGATGTGTTTTGATCCATTCATCAGCCATTGGTTTTAAACCATGTTCAATATAATATATACTGTTAACAGTATGCTGTTCAGTATTCAAGTCAGAATGGATAATTCCCTTTCGAGAGAAGAAAATTAGAGCCAGAAATTTTTTGCATGAAAAAGTAGGTCTAATCTGATCTACTGGTGCCTGATCTTTAAGCACTCATTGCTTTGCACCTGGACCTTTAAGATTTGAGTAAATGTGTACATAAGATTCATCACAAGGTATAATATTATATATACTGTCAGTCTTAATAGTTGGATACATTATAAGGAAGTTTTTACAAAATGCAAGTTGTTCATTTTTTTGATGAGCTGTCAGTAAATGAGATACCCATTTACGCTGAAACATTCTGTTGCCCAATTCATATATCATGTTATTTCTCATTTTTCTTGACGAACAGCCACACATGTGTGCTAGCTCCTGTGTATAAATAGTTGGGATGTCCTTTATTGCTCTGTCAATGTCATCAGCATAAAGATCTGAAACTTCCAATGAAGACCTACCTGATTTAGGTTCATCTTCAATTAAATAATGTTCTGACTGAAAGCGACCAACCCAATAATAAATTGTTGATTTTGAAGGCACCTGGTCGCCTAATACCTAACACATAGTTTTTATTATGTGATTATGTTCTTTGTATATAGAATGGCAAAAGAAAATTATAATACGTTTTTCGTAATTTAAAAGCTGGAGAAAAGAGGCCATGATTGAATCTCAGATGGGGTAAATTTTTGTGATAAATTCTTTCTAACTTTTTTGAGCAGTATGCTACAAAAATATAACTAATATGGCTATACTTGCGCCATAGCACTGAATATAATTTTAGTGATATTTACTGCTTTTAGTAAACCCCCCCCCCAACTTAGAATACATTATTATACGGTTGCACTTTTGCAAATTTCAAAAGCTGGAGTTTAGAGCCATATCTCTATGTTACTAAATACAGCATTTATATCTTCAATGCAGATCTAAAGTATGTAATGCTGTTAAATGCTAGGTAATACAAGCTTATTTCATAGCTTATTGACAAACTAGAAAAGTTTAAAATAACCAAAGCCATTACCCGTTAGTACATTAAAGTTATCTCCCAATCTTAGCACAATCACAGCTCTGGAGCTGTTTATGCTCACAAAAAATCTATAATAAAATACTACGCAAAATAGTCTCGATTTACACACATTTGCCAATAATAACCTTTATACACAACATGGTAAAGATAAAATTGTATTACATGCTTTGGAAAACCCCCCCCCCCCACAAGACAACAGAGTCGGATAAAAATACCCTTTTTTGTTTAGGCACGGCCTTCGATAAACTTGTCCATAAACTGATTGGACTGTGGGTCACGCTCGTTAGCGTCAAAGTAGCGAAGTACATGGCTGTATTGCTTCCACACATTGTAAGTCTCTTCAAACTCAATCTGACCCTTAAACAGCAAAACGTCAATTACCCGTGGGTCAGACACATAACGGTTCTTTTCAAAATTCTCGCGAATCTTTGAGCGTACTACTGCCTGTGGCATACTCAGATGGTAGTCAATCATAAATTGCGGTACACTCTTTTGCCATTGACGGTATAAATGGATTGCCCGTGTGCGTGCGTCCTTTAGCGAGGTCGAAGACCTTGTTACAAGTGGTTCGATAAGTGGCATCGTAATGTATACTGAAAGAATAATAAAAAAGTCGGTGTATTTGTGAATTAAGACGTTAAAGTAAAGCAAGCCAAACAAGGCAAGGGTTACAAGGAATGATAAAGCCTTCCTGTGCAATGATACTAATCTCTGATTGTCTGATCAGCGGAGCTAGAATCGCTTTAAATTCTTCTTGCGCTTATCCTTGATCGAAGGTGCTGGCGTAGATGCTGAAACCGGTGGTTTGCTGCCAGTGACGGCTGTTGGATCTCTATTTTCAGAACCCATGTCCTGCAGCTTTTCATCCACAATATGAGCTTCTGGCTTTACCGTGGCGTGTATCTCGGTCATTAGCCTGGCATGTTGGGCATAGTCGTCATAGTGCTCGAGTAGTAGCCGTCCAGCCTCCTCGTTAAGCGCCGACTCAGGGTTCGGATATATAAGCAGACACTTTACTGTGACCAGCACATGTTCAATGCCGTAGTGCTTCTGCCAATCCTTCTTCAGTGTGTTTACACAAATTTCACCGTGCTCAGAGACATTAGGATGGAATATCTTTGTCACAAATACACCTTTAGGTGGAGTATCAGGAAAACTATCGTCGATAGTTAGCCGAACTTGAAACTGGCCTCCCTCGTATGGTGTGTCCTTGGGCCCATCGATTACTGCTTTAATGTCGGTCAACACTTCTTCGTTGATATGCACTCTGATACCCTCGGGTGGACTAGTCTCTAGTCGCTTTAGTTCAGATATTAACCGCCGGAGCGTTGCTGTACTTAGGCGCTGCGCCTATCAACCAAGATTTATAGTTACAACAAAAGTTCGGTGGAGACTAATTTAGACCAAGGCTTTTTTCCAGTAGAATTATCTCTTTGCAGAGGGGGTATAAAGCCAAAATAATACCAATAACTTACCATTATTCATATCATTTGAAGTCAGAGGAAGCAAGGGTTCAAAATACAACAACAAGGAAACTCTCTGTTTACTATAAATCTCTACAAAATTACTTCAACCTGTGTGAGATCAAAGAATTTAGGTTTTGGGTTTCAGTCTGCAAATGCAAGCCACTGCCAGTGACTATCCTCTCCTTTTACACTATAGCATTTTGCCTGACTTGCACGTCTGCTATAATAATTTTGCCTTTTAGAATGTCGACGCAGACGTTGCCTGCAGAGCTATATATGCTGGTATTTCAGCGGCTACCGTCCTTCCGCGATGTCTGCGAGTGTAGCAAGGCAAGCTAAATATAAGACAGGTGCACCAAGCACTCACCGTCTTTAACATCATTTTGCATTTTAAGGCCAAAAATGACTGATATGAAAAGTGTGCTGGGCTGGTATAATTCTCTTGGTATTTTGCTAATAGTACTATAGCAAGGCTGTAAAAAAACGACATATTTGACGGTCTAGGTTTGTAGACGATGGCACGTCATCGCCAATAATGATTCGGTTTGGGCTAGAATGCTTCAGAATAACCTTGTAAACGTCGCTGAGGAGCAGGTGCGAGCACACAAGCAAAGCAATTCCGCGGATGTACGCGGTTTAGCCACGGTATGCAAAAACAAGCGACTGTTTGCGAACTGGCACGACTACTATCGTGGTTTCACAGACAGCTACACCCGGATGCGAAAGGCCTTTGATAGGCTTGAGATTTGGGCTGAATCCAGCAGTCCAGTTCTGCTACAGAGTTTAGGAACAGGACTTGGGTGGATGAGCGGAGTATCGGTTCCAGTACGAGAGCTACTTGAAGTAGTGAACGATTCACCGGCAATGCGAGATTTTATCATGGCGCACCACTTTCACGACGGACAGCGACGACAGCGGCGGTTTTTAGGGGTTGGTTTATTTGGAAGTTATGAGTGTTATGGCGAGGTGTGCTCGCTTTCATGGCTGTCTTCTCGGATGTTACAAGTTATTGCAATGGGTCAGTTCCGCATACTGGTTTTTGCTTGGTGTCATGTTACTCGTAATTATCTAGGAATGGTAGTCGACTGTCCTCCAACCCATTGCGTGCTTATGCATCATGTTATTCAGATTCAACCTCGCAGCTACCGGTTTGTGGATAAGGGTTTATTTGGCGAATTCTTTACTGCATACATTGAGGAGTTAGTTGCTGGCCACCATGATGTGCATGACGGGGTTATTAATATGATGCCTAACTATGGTCCACATACTGGAATAAGCGTTATGCGCGGAATACGCACTACAGTATCTGCCATGTTCTGCTTTGACGAGACTTCTAGCTTTCATGTGTATCGCTATCAAGTAACTTTTGAGATTGTCAATCCAGAAGAATTGGGGTTTAGTTCTGTTCAACTCGAGTCTCGTCATTGGTTAGTTCACTATAGCAATCAAGAACATGTACATGTTAATGGTGCTGGCGTTGTGGGTGAGTTTCCGCTTATCTCAGTTGACGAGCCATACTTTAGATACTGCTCACGCGTACAGGATGAACCAGAGGGCTTAATGGTAGTGGGGTTTGAGGGATATTTTACGATGGTGCCAGGCACACTTGATGAACCCAAAGGCACGCCATTTAACCTTCCAGTGCCATACATTGAGCTACCAATACCGATGGAGATTATTTAGCAATTAATCGCTGCATGCATCAATACAATGGATATAATACTAGTCACCCAGAAATACCGATTGACATGACAGTTGATTTGGCAAATTTTGCTTAATGTTTTAAGTGTAATAATAGCCTTTAACTAAAAAAAAAGGCGTATCTGTTACTGATAGGAGTCGTAGTTGTAGAGATGCCAATTTTGATTAATATAAATGTTTAAAAATGATATCCAACTATTTACTCAATATGGCATTGGTTTAAAGAACAACTATGTTACTGTGGATTTAGCGTGTGACTTTTTGTTAAAAATGCTGGATAAACTTGTCAAAGCCACAGAAATCATTAACGTCAAGAGCAACGCTGCTCCGAGAGACTTGAAATTTTAACTGAATGAAGATTTCCAACGGCAGCAATAGCTTTTATCGCAATTACTTCTATAGATAATCTTGGGGGCATAATCAAATATATTGCTGTTATATTATGCGTGGCAATGGCAAAGTCATCAGCATTGTGCAAATAATAATAAGATTTTTAGTCACATCCCTGTAAAAGATGTTGGTTAGCTATTAAAAATCAAGCAAAAGCTGCTTTTAAGTATAAAAATTGCGTCAAAAAAGTAAATAAATAAATAAAGCATTTACACGTGATATTGTCCTAAACATCTTGCCCGTAGTAGCGTATGTATTTAAAATTTCAAAAAAGTAGGTGACCCAGTTGAAGCTATACATTTTAAAGAATATTGAAGCAAACGCCTTGGCGCACATCTAATTGTCATTTATTAATTTGAAGGATGCCGCGTATAAATACAGAAAAACGAGTACGATTTGGAGAAAGCAGCAGGGGAGGTGCTACTACAAATGTTGATGATGCAGATGCTTTAACATATGTACGCCAGCACACAGCAGCAGAACATGAAAGTGACAGCGATGATGGGCTTGCAGCAGACATAAGCGGCAGAAGACATCGCAGACGAGATGTCCAGATTGATGGGTACGGCAGCGATGCAAGTGAACAGGACGAAGTAGGCAATCTTAGCGACTATAGCGACGACCAAGACGAGCAGGATGTTGAGGATCGAGAGAATGGCGAGTCACAGAGCCATATGGAAGAAGACGACATGTTTGCAGAGAACGGAAGCAAAACAGACGGTACACAGACGACAGATAAAAAACGCAAACGGTATCTAGAAATCAGCGAGATAGAGGGACAGGAGATGAGTTCAGAGTCGCGGGTTGAAGGTGCCGGCGGACTCGATAGTAGAAAAGGCAAAGAGGCAGAAAATGGAAATGATGAAGCAGGGCAGTCAGAGGACACAAAAAATGCGGTAAAAATTGAAGCATTTAATATGCGGGATGATCTAGAGGAAGGCAGTTTTGACACACAAGGGAACTTTGTGTGGAACAAGAAAGATCCTCAGGCGTACCAAGACAGTTGGTTAAACAATGTATCCCGAAGTTCGATGCAACTGGCACGGGAGTCTAAAGAGCGACAGGGTCAGCAGCAGCAAAATGCACAGACGCAAAAAACCAAGCGATGGGACAAGGTATCCAACGATGACATCATCATATCAGTAATTAACATGCTGCTTCCACACGAAACTGTATTTGCAGCATTAGCACGAGTAGGCGGCCGCAAAAAGAAATCAAAGTGGTCAAACAGACGTGCAAAGAATAAGAAGAACCAGCAACATAAGCAAGACGAGATGGAGGAGGATAAAGACGATGCAGACCGGAAAGAGAAAATAGAAAAACTAACAGAGCTAGCAGACCAAGCAATGGCTAGAGGAATGTCTTACGTTTATGAAGACAATTATGAACAGCTTGTGCGCAAAATGCGTATAGCAGAACGCATTCCAGACGACTGGATTCCAGGAACTATGATCATGACAGCAGCCGACTTTTTCACCAACAATAATGATGATAGCGGGTTACTTGACGATATACTTTAAAAAAAGAAATGTATTGCTATTACAAAAGCAGAAAGTTTGTGCACAACGGAGTTAATGGAAATGAGATGCAAGGATTAAAATAAAAATATATTAGGGAGCAAAGGCAGCTTTGCATTGTGAGCGCCATACAAGACGAGACTCTGCGTCCAGACGACGACGCTTGGCACCAAAAACACTCCATGAGATGGGAGTATCTGCAAGCGGGAAAAGCATTGCAGGAAGCATGGGGAAGTAGGGGTTCTCCAAATACTGAAGACGTCTAAAGGAGGCAGCACGGGCAGATATGCTGGAAGAATTAAGGCTTACATTGGCCAGGTATCCCTCTTCGGCGCGAACACCAGCAGAAGCCACCTCATGCTCCACCACGCCACGAAGAGTAAAGGGGGTCATGCCTTCGAGGCCAGCAGGTGGCATCGTAACGGGCAGCGCAGCCAACGGTGCAAACTCGAGGCCCTCAACCCAAGACCACGGATTGAGCAATGGCGATTCTTGCGTCAATGGTTCTCCAGATGCAACAATGAGATCGCTAGTAAGGGCGGTAGAAACTTCAAATGGAAAGAGACGTCCAAGCACCTCTGCGCATTCGCGATCGCGTACCATGGAATGCAGTAGCGGCGAAACAAGACGGAGTTGCGCTAGCGTATGTTTGCGCATGGGAGCGGTAAGACCCTCGTTAATCACAGCGGCAAAATCTAGAAGCAGTTGCAACAGTCCGCCGGAGGAAGATCCGCGGATGTGGTTGGGGTTTTGATCCTGGCACACAGCTGCCATACTCAAAGCGATAAGAGAGAGCAGCCACTCGCTAGCGCCAAACTCATCGGGATGCGCACGCAACAGATGCCAGAGTGGTCTTACGGCCTGTAGATGCCAAAGTACCGCCAGCCGCAATCGCAGTACATCAGCTACAGGGGGCGGATCCATCGGAGCCGCATCACCTTCTGCCGCCGCAACCAGTGCCAGACGTGTGGCTACAAGCGGGTTAATACGCAGTGCAATTGCCTGCAACTGCCCCAACACAGCAGCAGCGTAGTCGCGAAGAGCAAACACCAGCGACTCTGATGGGCTCTGAAAAGCCTCAGCTGCTGAAGCCAACGCAGCAACCAGGCGCTGCACAAGACCAGATAGCACGACTAACGCGCCGGATGGCGGCAGAGAAAATCCATCTCCACCATCAGTGATTAACACATTAACGTCAACGTGAGCCGCCGACGCTGCGACAACGGCGGCAACACGCGAGTCTACATGAGACGAATCAGAAGCACTCGACCCAGAAGCTGTTGCTGCTGCTGCTGCCACCTCATGGAAATAAGCAGAATCTAAGCGCAGCAGTGAGTGAACAAGACGCTGAACAATTAACAGAAGCACATCTGCATTGAGTGAAGACAGCGCGGCTGCCAGAGCGTCACAACGGCGGCGGGCCACTTGACGCAAATCCACGTCGCCACAATCAGCCGACGGCACAGAGCACACAACGTCCAACACACAATCAGCCAGATGGGTAGAAGCATTGGTAACAAATTGTACGTCGTCGGGCGGCGCCGCTGAAACATTTGCAGCGGAAGTAGCAGCGGGAGCAACTGCTGCTGCATCCGGCAGCTCTGAAGCCGCGGCACCCGCAGCAACAGCAAACGCGTCAGTGGAAGCCTCGCTTTCGCGCAGCGCCTCGGACGCAAAAAGTAGCAGCGCATTAAGCACAGCAGCCACACGGCTGACAGCGGAGGCGCTGAATTCCTGCGCCGCGGCGCCATGCCAGAAGCGCCGCAAGCAGTGGTGCAGCCGATGAGCAACCTCAGGCGTCGTCATCGCGGAGAAGCCGTCAGCCTCCGGATCGGTTCCTTCGCTCAGCGTCAGCAGCGCCCGCAATACCGCGCGTTTAGTTGGCAGCGCCAGTTGCGCGTCGCGCAGCACGCCTTCGACCGACGCGCGGTAAACATCCAGCACAGTGCAAAACTCTGCACCTTCGCCAGAAAGCCGGTCCAGCGCCTCCTGTACCCACGGCGACTGCGCCAGCTCTAGCGCAGCCGCCAGCAACCGCGCTGCAGATTGTGGCACACCACCCGCCCGCATATCCCCGGCCGCAGCTGCGGCTGCCAGCACTACATCGACGGCCTGTGCAGCACAGCGGGGATCTTCCGCAAGCGTCTCGGCCCAAGCCGCCTCAGTCTCCAGGGACTCAGAGAGGAGGTGCCAGTCGGAAGAAGCAGAAGGGGTGGTAGGGTTGCTCTCATCAGAGTAATCCTCGGTAGAATCCATGTCCTCCTCCGACGGTTCGTGCTGTGCCCAGCCCAATGCGCGCAGAACGCCAGCCAGCAGAGCGTGCTGCGAAATAGCCTCCAGCGGTGTCTCGCGGCAGCATACAACCAACCACGGCAAAAGATCCGCCAGGCGCAGACAGCCGGAGGCCAGTAGCTGGGCGGTCCACACGTGTGCAGCCAACACTGTTGGTTCAGCAAGCACAGAGGCATCGCGCAGCGCGGCGGCTTGCGCGTCCAGTATGGCGGCGCTAAGCCAAGAAGCATTTTCCAGCAAACCGGTGTCATGGGCAAACCACCGCACCAGCCGCGCGCATAGCTTGACAAATAAACGCAGCTCCTCTTCGTCACGCACGCGCTGGGCTGCATGCAGCGGCGCCAGCCCCATTTCCGGCTGCAGCGCGGCGTGTGCTGCGTCGGCCGCAAGCCGCACAAACACCGCCTGTGCACGCATCTCAGCATCCTGTGTGGCCGCCACGCCCGCCGCTGCACCGCGCGCCAAACGCCGGAAACATTGTGCCACCGCCCACTCGTCAGAATCGGACGGTGCAGCACGCTCTCGGGCACGCACCAGCTGTACCGCCAGCGCCCGCAGCTCGGCTGCAGCTGAGGATACTGGCGTGTGACCCGGCTGTATAAGCGGCGCACGTGTAGATGCGACATGGCGCGCGTAATCGGCGGCTAGATGCGCATGCCACGCAGTTGCGCCGTGCGACACCCAGCAGCGCGAAGTGCGCAGCGCTTCAAAATCAAAACCGCGTTCCACGCACGCACGTTCAGCAGTGTCACACACGTCGTGCAGCCGTCCCAGTAGCCGCCATGTACGTGTGCCGCCGCGCAGCGCGCTGTGCGACAACGCCGCTACGTCTGCGTCGCGTGTATGCCGCAGCAACCATAAAAGAAAGTCCAGTAGCGCAGCATCGGCGCCGGCACAGGCCAGCGCGCGTGCCACAACAGCAGCCTGACGGCGGTTCAGTAGCGCGGCGCCGGGCTGCACGATGACGCGCCAGTTGTCTGCGCCCACTGCCACGTCGCCTACGACAAACGCAAACGCCGCCGCAAGCACGTGTTGTAGCGCTTCGTCGACCACCGCACGCGTTCCTTGCCGCAGCCGCCGCCGCAAAGTGCGTGGTAGATCGCCTCCAAGCGCGCTCGCGTCGGCTGGGTGATCTGCCAGCGGCGCCAGCCACTCGACCATACACGCGCGTCCAGCCGACTCCGCTGCCAACGCTGTGTTTGCCAGCTTTGCAGGACTCGGAAGCGTAGTCGCGTCCAGCGGGTCGCCTCTGCACTCCAGCCACCACTGCGCCTCGTCCGCTACTACTGAACGTCCGCGCGTCCGCTCCCGCAGTGGGGCTGCGCACGTGTATGCTATCATAAAAGGCAACACCGCCGCTAGTGCGTCTCGCAGCGCAGCGCCCTCGGCCTTGCCGCTTGGTGGAGGCACACCGCTGTCACTCAGCAATATGCGCCGCAGCGCGCGTTCCTCAGAGCTGCCCGCAATGCCACACGCGTACGCAGCGTGTCGCCGCGCCCGCACATCAGCCGGCCGCGCTAGATCGCCGCGCGCTGTCAGCAGCTGCAAATACGCTGCCACCGAAAATGCCCCTGCGTCGCGCAGTCGCTCCAGTAGCGCGCACACGCGATGCAGACCGCGTGCCCCGCCCGATAGCGCTTGCGTGTCCAGCAACCCCACTATCACTGCCTGCACATTGGTCCCGCTGTCGCGTGCAAGCCGCGCCAACCGTGCTGCTGCCAATTGCCGCCAATGCAGCGCACCACCGCCGCCTCTTGCCCACGCCCACACTGCGCGAAAAGACGCCGCTGACCCACCAATTTTTGCGTACGCTGCGTCAACATCTGCGCCAGGCCCCAGCGCCCGCAGTGCCGCATCGATGCTGCTACCTGACTTTGTGTCGCCACTTCCTTCAAACCGCTCATTGCGTGCTGCTACGCGTGTCACTAGCCGCGTTTCATCTGCGCAGTCCACTAGCGCGCGCCGCGTAGCCTCCCACGCCGTTGGCTCGACAAACGCATCGGCTGCTCGCTCCAACAGTGTCGCCAGCAACGCACTCGCATCGCGTCGCAGATCATTCAGCGCCGCGTGCCTGATGCTCTGCTCAACACGTTGCACCAGTGCCGCTACCAGCTTGCGCAGTGGTGTGCGTGACCGCGAGATCTCTGCCGCATACTCGCGCACCAGCGGCAGCGCTGCCATGCATGTGCCAGCCGACTGCCGCACAAGCCCCACCAGCCAGCTTACCACGTGCCGCTGGTCAACCAGTCCTGCTGCGTACTGCGCGTGGAGCAGCCGTCCGCAGAATGCCCACCGCCGCGTCGCTTTCGCGTCGTCCTCCTCCATGGCCGCTGTCAGCGCCTGTTCGGCAAACTGCGTGAACTGCCGCGTCCACGCGTCGTGTGGGCCTGTTGTCCGCACTGCCCATAGTGCGCGGCTCTCTGCCACTTCCAGTGCAGCCAAACCTTCCAGTAGCCGTTCGCCCCGCAGCGTGCTCGGCGCCGCCGCCATGCTACTCAGCGGCACGTGCGGGTTTGCTAGCGCCGTCAGCCACGCCTCTGCCGTTGCCTCTGTACGCCCGTTGCGCCGCACACTTGCCGTTGAAAACGTCTGCGTCCGTCCCAACTGCCGCTGCGCTGCTGCTGCCGCAATCGCCTGTAATCCTTGCAGCGCACGTGCGTCGCTCAGCCGCGCGCTGACCACTGCTTGTGCAGAGCTGTACTCGTCTGTCACTCGTGCTGTGTCTACAAGACCATACCGGATCGTACGCTCGTTCAGCTGCCCTGCCATTGCCACATGTCGTCCTGCCTGGAAGTCTGCGTAACCTAGTTCTGCTGTGCTGTGCAGCAGCGCAGCGCTGGCTGGCGCCTGTGCTGTGTATTTGCGTAGCCCCGCTGTCCGCTCTGTCCGTCTGCTGGCCATTGTTTTCTACGACCAATCTTGCTTCTTCTTGCTAATAGCTGAGTAAAACACACCCTACAATTTGAATCACCTTCCCCCTCCTCGTCTCCCTTGCTCGCTAGAAGTATTAAAGTGCGAATTTCGAGTAAGCCACCCTGTAATCAGAGGACTTCCACAACTTTCTTGCTCACCCTCTTTAAAGTGCTACTTCTCCTCCGTATCTTCCCCGCCCCCACCAATCGCTAGCACAGCACGTGCATTGTAGTTGACGGGAGTGACTTTGTCCTCATCTCACACAAGCCTTTTAATATCTCTTTTGTCTCCATTCCAATTTTTTTTTATGATTGAACTTGCTGGAATCTGACTTCGTTCGCTATTGCTTTCTGGTTCGCATATTTCTCTCTACAGTTTTCTCTGGCTTATTTATATTTGACTGCTTATTTCTTGCTGTTAGTTGTATTAGTAAGCAGCGAGTATTTATTTCGCTTTCTGCCCTCCACCCTTTTTTGTCGCCGTCCGCCCGTCTGATCGACTTGCGTCTGTAGTCGTAGACTTTTTCGGAGATGAGCTCTGTTGAGGTCCAACCTAACACCACGTCGCTGAAACGTGCTACTTCTGTTGGTAAGCATTTACTACTTTCTTACTGTAGCTAGTGTTGGGCCCTTGTTTTTATAAACCCTTGATGTAGGACAACCATCCATAAATTTGTGCTTTCTTGTATTGTCTCGACCCTTCGTTCCATACGCTACTCTTCTATTGAATCCAAGCCCGCTTATTCCTCACAAAAATTGCTCGGCTATTTTTCCGTCTGCTGCGGCAAGACTGTCTTGTTTTTGCTCCATTTTTGGGAATTGCAACCTTATGCCAATCCTCGTCTGCCACCTCCCGTCTCCCTCTCACACTCTTCCTTTCTGGTTTCCTTGGCATAGATCTCTCCATTCGTACTTTTTTATCCCTATCGAGCTGCCCATGTCCGGAAATCTGGTTATAATCCAAACGTGTCCGTTCTACAGGCTTCCGCAAATATAGCTCATATGCACAGAACTTTGCGAAATTGTGCTACTTCCATCTATTGCACTCTTCTTCCATGTCAAACCTTGTAGACTAACTGTTAACCACAGATATTTTCCATCTGCACCTTTATTACCTTATAAAGGAAAAATGCGCATGCTTTATTTTCCACTAATTAAATAACCTGGTTAAAATTATACACAAATATATTATTTATAATAGTTACCAGCGATGATATGCACGATGATAAGAAGCAGAGAAAACCCGGCAGAAAACCCGTTACAGCCGATTCTGGCAGTAAACGCACTGCTCAGAATCGTGCTGCTCAGCGCGCTTTTCGCGAGCGCAAGCAGCAGTATCTTAAAAGCCTTGAGGATCAGGTCTCCGAGTTGACCGAAAGCCACCAACGCACTGAGCGCGAGAACCAGGAGCTGCGGCAGGCAATTGAGGCTCTAAAAAGTGAGAATATTGCTCTCAAAGGCCGCAAGTTCACATACGAAAGTATCCCCGATGACTTTGGAAATTCTATGATGGAGATGTTTGACTCGGGATCGCCCGGCCTCGGTCTTTCTTCCACACTTGATATGCAGCAGGCTGCTTTACAGGGGGCGGATCTGACACAGCCCGGCGCAATGGATGCCATTGGGAAGAGGCAGCAGCACTCATACTCGGATCAACAGCAATCCCCATCACAAACCATTTCTATGGAGTACCCCGCTGTCTCTGCTGTTGTCTCTGGTTACGATCCATTACTAAGCACTACGTCTTCGAATCTGCCAAATGGCATTAATGCCAATATTTTTAACAGTATTCAAATGCTGACTGCCAATCAGAATATCAGTTCAGGTTCATTTATTGATCACTTTATGAACAGCAGTGCTTCGAAAAACAGCAGCAGCAGCAATGGGAGCATCACTTCCAGCACAATCACCTCCACTCCTGACAACACGGGTGCGCAACTTTCGGGTGCATACTCTCGTTCGCCATCCGCATCCACAAACACCGCCACTACCCCTGGAGACATGATAGTTCCACTAGGGGGTCTATCTTCAGCTCCTACCAACAACGATTTGCTGACCTTTGACGCCTTTAAGAACCAGAGCAGCATGGCCACATTTGCTTCTCTCCTTGCCCAGTCGGCCGGATCTGCCCCTGGTCAGAACCCAGCTACGCCATCACTGAGCGAGCTTCTTTCGCTGTCGCCTTTGCAGGGGTCAAATAGCAGCCTAATTGGCAGCAATTCTCCCCTCTCTAATTCTACCAATTCCGGCACACCCCAGACCTCGTACAGTGCTGCGGAGCTTTCTACTACTGATATGAACACACTGCCGCCGTATCTCATGGCTTATCGCAACGCAGACCCAACAACAATTGGCGACGATGGCGATCAGCTTGAAAAGCTGCTCCTTAACAGCATGTATTCATTAAATCCACAGGACAACAACAGCACCAGCAGCACGCCAACACATACTACCACATCCGAACCCGGTTCTTCAACTGGAGCTGGCCAATCACTATCAGCACCAACAGCGACTGCAGTCAAGAATAGCAATGAGGAGTCGTCACAATCACAAAAGAAGGGATCTTGTACGTGCCGCAATCTAGACGGTGAACAATTCCGTATGTGCCCAGTACATGGATCGCCATCAGATTTATCAGAAGAACTGCACGATATTGCACCACAGATGGTCGAATATGTATGCACTGAAAATAATCGTCTTGCAGATGATGAGCTCAACGACCTATGTACATTAATGTTTAAGCATGCGAAATGTGCTGAGGTTCAGGAACGCGTTGGTGCTGCTAGAAGGAAACTAAAGTCGGAATCTGAACGCGAATTATCAAACACCAGACAACAGCTGGCCAAGCAATACGGTCTTTATTAAATGCTAAACATTTTTTTTTTGGTTTATTATACTTTTATCAGTTGTCACTATCGATTCTATCTCTTCTTAATAAATGAATGGTATTTTTTTTATTTTCTATACTTGTGCTTTGTGGAGGATGAAAAGCAGAGCTCAGTGGTAAAGCAACTAATACATTACAACATCACTTTTATTTTAAACAGATTCTCAACAAGATCTAAAAAATTGTATGCCATGCTGTTTTGTTCCTGATTTACGGTTGTGGTGATTATTCCGAAAATTGTTGTAAAGTTTAATTCATGTGCTGCTTGCAGCTCTTGTAATATAAATAAAATGGTATAGACTATCAATAATTTACATCGACATCAGACCAAGGCTGTGTACTGTACACTTAATGGGTTGTGTGTGGTGTTGCTGCGTGCATTTGTTTTGTATAATCATCTATCTCACCTTAACTCCTTTTAACACATTCCAAATAATGTCCATTACTACGTGTGTGCTTAAGCGCACAATATTGTTTACAATACAATACTTGGATAATTGATTCAAAGTCGTTTATAGACAGTTGCTTCCAAGTTCTATTATTTTTCTAATCTTTTTATTAACGTATTATACGGTATAATAGTAATCAATTTTAATTATATTATTTAAAGCAGAAGACTATTTCAAAGTGTATCTAAGATTTCTATACCAGGTTATACGCTAGATGATGTTTCTTTACGGGTTCCTTTTATAAAAACTAATTTAATGACCGCAAAATGACTCAAATCTACTAGATATTGCGCATTTGCTTAATTTAATTCACGCTGTTTATAGATGAACAGACATAAAAAAGCTAATAAGATGTGTAAAACAGATTATATATAAAATAGGGAACAAATCTAAATACCTATGCGGCCTTTTAAGATAAAGCACGTTTTTTCTAGAAATGGATAACCGATAGCTTGCTTTTTGACAAAATTCCGAATTGGAGCAGCAGGCAATTGACCTGCATTCAATGTTTTCAAAGATGGAAGACGCAAAAGTAGATATTTAGCAAATAAAGTTGCCTTTTCAACTTCTATTTCCCCTTTTGTGAACCTTAGGGTCAGATATTCTATACTTGAGCTTATTGTCTTAGCTTGGCAAAGTGGGTATTTGTTCGGAAAGAGAAATTCGTCGCTATCCAATATAGCTGCGTGTTGTAATTTGGAGACGGATAAGTCATAAATGTTTGGTAGTCTCTTGATTAGTTTTACCAGAATCTCGGCATTAATAGGCGCAAATAGCACAAGCGTTGTAAGTGCAGGACAGTCTACAGTACCAATTGCGTAAGAATCTAAGCTATTTTTGGATATAAGCCGAACACTAGCTTGATCTGCTTTACTCGATATTGTGTTGATTGTAGCAAAGCAGTCAATATTTTCTTCAAAGGGATGATAACCTAGATTCATTTTAAGACGACTAGTTTGTGGCAACTTTAAATGTGACAGCAAATCAATTGTTTCTATTGTTCCTTGAAGAGTGAAATTTTTTAGTTTTTGTGGGAAAACTCCATGCTCAAAAACAGTGTTGATTCCGTCAATGCTGAACACTTCTAAATGTTGAAGTGCAGGAAAGCTCAGGATCTCTCGAGCAGCTCCATGTAGATTTTCATAATTTAAACAAAGCGTTTTTAAATTTGTGAACTTAATATTTTCAGATTCATTCTTGTTTGCAAAACATGACCAGAAATTGTTGTGTGAGATTCCTCGAAGGCTTAAATATTCAAGCCTCTCAGAAGATGCTCTTGGTGGTTGATATCCTTTATTACATTCGAAATCAATTTGCAAGTGCTTGAGCTTGCAAAATAGTTGTGTGCCCGTTCCTGTTAGTCGGGAATAACTGAGAATATGTGTTGCCTGCTGGTTATAGTTTGCTGTCAAGCATCCAATTAATGCACAAACGTTAACATTTTGTCCAATACCCTTGGACTCAATTTTTGTAAGACTGGGCAAAAGAATTGTGAGTCTTTTAACAGTTTCATCAATATTACACTCGTCTAACACATTATTACTTTCATTTAATCTGAGGGCTTTGATGTCATGGTTAATTTCAAACAAAAGTTTTTTGACTTGTGGCCATTTTCGTGCGTTACTTTCGAGAGTGGTTAGAGCACTTAGAATACTTGGGAAAGGCTTTAACGTGCAGTCGATGTGTATATGCATAATTTTTGCTAAATATAAATTTTCATTCTCAGAGAAGAGTGTAGCGTTGGTAGTAGTAAATCCACTTTTCTTTTGAGAAATAGCCTCACCTGCTGTGTTTTCGTTAAATTTATCCCAGCCTGTAGAGAAAATGCTTACATAATTGTAAACCATAGGAAGCATCATCACACGCCATTTCTTGCATATGGACAGCAGTAAAAGTTTCTCTTCCCATTGGTTTGTGGTGTAGAACTCCATATAACATGTATGCTTAAATATACTAATAAGAATGTCCTCCGGTAAATGGTTGATATGCATAGTTGGGTATAATACCAACAAGGGCTTTTAAAAACTAACTAAATATTTATAAGCTAGGTGTAAGATAGGAAGTTGAGAAAAGTAAAAATAAATTTGATAAAAGAGGTTTTCGTTCTTTTAAGTAGTCTGAAGGATAGCATTCTTACTGTAAAATCAAAAAGCGAGAACCAGAAGCATTTACAAAATAGTTTTTTTTACCAAAGAAGCGCATAAGAAAATCGTAAAAGAGCAGACTAGAGCTGTAATAGCTGACTGCATTTTTGTTCTTTTTAAATATAAATTCCAATTTAGTTGTTTGATAGGTATAAGCAAGGTTATTAGTGGTTTACAAGTAAAATAGTTTTTAGCGGCAGATCTCATAATTTAATGGTTGCTTTACCGCAAGGCATAAAAGCTATTGTTGGAGACATGGCAATTGCGGAAAACACAGTGTAGGTGGATCAGTCTAGCTAATACAAGCTGCTAGTAGGCGCAAAAGTCTTTCGCTTTTTAGGAAATCAATTCTAAGATAATTTGTTAAAAAATAAAAGAATTGCACTAGTTGTTGAGAAGTGGTAAGCGCTCTGGCAAAGAAACTAAAAAAGAAGAGGCAATGCTAGTTAGACAGGTAAAAGCAAGATGTAGTATACTTTGACTAAGCTATAGCAAAATGGAAGATACAGCAGTACGGGAGAGAAAACCCTATATAAACATAAGCCGACTACATATGCGAGCAAACTTGAAACATAGGGTGGATAGTTTTGTGGCAAATTCACAGACATTCCAGAGGCGGATGTGCGAGACGTACTGCCTGCGTGACCCACTACTTACTTAAAAATATTTAAAAGTAATTTTACATCTTTTTATGTCTTCTTTGCTACTAAAAAATGCTGATTTGTATTAAAAGGCAATTCCTGCTTTTTGTGAAAATACTTGGAAAAATCTTTATATCATATTAACCATTTAAAAGGAATACTGGTTAAAAAGAATCGGGTAGTTGCCCAAGATTTTCAACATAAGAATAAGTTGTCCATCGAAGTGAGTACTTTATTCTTTTGCTGTTTGCGTTATTAAATTCTATTGCCATTTTATCATCAAGCTTAACAAGCTAAAATTTTTTTTGTTTTGTTAAATCTGTGCTTGATGGAGAACTTTTGCCCTTCAAGCGAAGGTTGGGGCCCATTGAGCTCCGAACGACCTATTAATTTTACCACTTGCTTCTTGCATGGTGCTCTCATATCTGGCCTCAATGCTATATTTGTTATTGCAGTTGCAATAAACTTGCACAAGCTTCAAAAGAAAAAGCATCTTCTACCTATGCAATATGCAGACCGCCTTTTTTGGTTTAAGCTTACGACGTCTTTTATTGTCCTGTTTGCGTCAATTAGTGAGCTAGTGGCAATGATTAATCTGTACTCGTATGTCTCCGTTTATACTATCTCAAGCGTATCACAATTGGTGGCCGTTGCCGCTGCTGTATATTATCAGTTTAAAGAGCAACCACACCGAAGCACAGCATCTACATTGCTTATGTTATATTGGCTTGGATTTGCGTTATTATCGATGTTACGTCTTCGCATAGCCACAACTTTAAATTATGTTGAAAGCCACTCTACACTAGTTATTTCCAATTTAATATCTATTTTGGCAGCACTGGTAACAACTGTATTAGAATCCCAGTCGCTGCAAGATAGTCTACATGATAATTATGATAGTGATTTGGAGGAAAACAACACAAGCAATGCGCTTAACTCTGAAAATAGCTATAACGCACATCCATCATGCGAGGAACATGCAAATAATTCTTTGCAGTCTAAATTTAAGTGTACAACGCCGCTTTTTGCTAAGAGAAGCAACAGGGCGCTTGACCTTGAAGATGCACTAAGGCTGGCCCAGCAGTGTAATTCTAGAATTGCCTCTACAAAATTACAGCAAGGCTGGCAAACCGAGTTGACTTCAGAAGAACCAGCATTACTTTGCGCAAATGTGCGCACATACGGATCAATTTAAGCAAATCGTTAATTGTACAACCTTATAAGCTTATTATTTTCTCCAATTCGATCTTTTGTCACGCCTGGTTTGGTTTGCTAGTAAATCCAACACCGCTAATACAGTTTTTGCTATTGTAGTAAATGTTAACATCCAATAAAGCTACTTAGTATTTATAGCATCTTGTTATAAAAAAAACGCAATTAAATAAATATATCACATGATATTAACCATAAAACACTGTAAAAAAATGTCTTATAGTTGTTCTACAAGCTTGGGGGCAGCGCGTTGGTTTTCAAGATTTCAGCAAAACTTTCGCAGCAGCTTGCCTTTTTAATCCCCTTCGCGATACTCGTCAAACACATCCTGTTATAAACTATTATTAAGATATAGGCTTGCTAAAAATGGCAGGTCAACCACAGACGCCAACAAACAAGCGGTACTCATTGCGTACGCGCACACCAGCAAAAGCAGCCGAGTCGCCGATAAAAGAAGCATCAGCACCAACACCAACACCGCGCAAGCGTGCCAAAACAACAGGTAGCATGAAGAAGACGAGAAAAGGAGCATTGACACCAACGAAAGCGCGTGGCAAAGGCAAAGGCGGGGCGAATAAGCATGACGTACCAGCAACAGCAGCAGAAATAGGAGACGCGTATGGAAGCATGGATTTTAATATTGCAGCTTCTGATGATGAAACACAAGAGGTTCAAGCGAATGGCAAGAGCTACCTGTATTTGGATGAGGAGGTTCTTGAGTCTTCAAATGGAAATAGCTCAAAACGCGCAACCACTCCGCGAAAGGGACCAGGACGACCGCGGAAGAATGGACGCAAGAGTTTTGGCGACAGCAACAACAGCCTTCCAACGACACCAGCAAAGAAAGCAGCAGAAGCGCGACGGATTCCTGTGCATTTGACTAAATACGATGCGTTTCGGAGTGAGCAGCTTGAGGAAGCAACACGCATTCTGCATGGTATTCCAGTCAGTAATGACTCGCCCACAGCAGATCGCTATGAGTTGATGAAGATGAGTGAGGCGCTAAAGATGTGTAGTTACGAGCTGGATGTTGTAGATCTTGCCACGGAACCAATCAATGAGGTGTATCGGCTCTTATCGTGGTCAGTACATGCTACGGGGCCTCTCGGAGCAGCAAATCCACCGCCGCCGTTGTCAGACGCTGCCAAGAGTGTGCTTCTGAGGGTGTTTGCGTCGATAGGGAACAGGATCCGCGAGGAAACAAAGGATATGGCAGGGTACCAGCGGCGGCATGCACTCCGAAAGCTGATTCTGGCAGAGTACTCAGAGACGCCGGGGTCGCCATCAACAGCAGCAACAATGACGGGAGTAGATGAGGAGATTGGTACACCGACCACGCCAAAGTCGTCCAGGGAGCAGGTGGCGCATCGGCGCAACCCACTAAGGATTCCTGGACCGCTGGTGGACATCTGGAAGGAGCCATACAAGAAGGCAGCAGCTGAAGATGGAGGCCACGAGTCTCAAGCATCGGATGCGTAATGATTTTAGTTTATTTTGACGGTATTTACAATGTGGAGGTGGATGTGATTATTGATTTTTTTTTTTGCTTGTTTTTGTGAAACTGTGGCAACTACCTTGTTACATTTGTCCTTTGGAAAAAAGCCAAACAACACGCCAAATGGACAATGACTGGGCCAGGCGTAACGCGATTGGATTCACTTGCTGGAGGAAACAAGCAGATTAAATAATGCAATCCGCGGTGGTGTTGGCCTGGTTGAAGGAGCTTTGGTGGGCGGAAGTTCTCGGTAGCGACGGCAGCAACGCTCCCCCGAGTCCCTATGGCCACAATACATATCCCCCGTATTTACCTCACATAGGCGCGAAAGCAGCACATGTGGACACAATCCGTAACAAAGGCTGGAGTGGATGAGAAAGAGGGGAGACACCATCGCACAATCACTGACACCTGATACATTTGGGGGGGGGGGACAGTCAGTTCCTCAAAAAATAGTGGGTGTACGGTATGTCGCGGGTATTTATGGTGGCGTTTGGCGGCTACAGCAGGTAAGGTCAGCCTTCCCTCTCTCTTTCCGTCAACACTTCTTTGCTTTGAATTTCCAACTCTGGCATTTCTCTACTACGGAACTACGCATAAAAAAAAAAAAAACAAACCCATTCCTGCCATTTGTGGAATATAATAGCTCTTCCGCAATAAGCATTTACTAGCGAACCTTGTATCTCTGAGGAAAAAAAAACAACCACGTTATTATCAACAAGCACATAAACAACATGGCAAAACCTACAAGAATGTCCTTATTTGGCGCAGCGCCACAGGAGCACTCGCCCGTTCGCAACGTCGCAGAGCAATACCGCGCATCTAGTCGTCTTACACGCACACCACCGGCCTTGAGCACACAACAGCCGCTTAAGACGCCACCAACTAACCAGGACTTTGCCATCAACCATCCTTCATCTACCGGACGCCTTCGCGATAGGCGTCTGCAGAGCCAGCAACAGCAGCACTCTCGGACAGTAACTCTCCAGCGTAGCGGCGCTGCCACAAATGTGCAAAACTTAAATGAGCGTGGACCTCAGCTGCAGTTTAATCTAGCAACGTCTCCATCTCCCAAAAGCACCAGCGCATTTCTTTCACGGCAAAATACAACACCGGGCACTGAACGCGATAGCAACCGAGAACTTGCATGGCGCGCTGAGCAGCAGCGTACTGCGACCCGTGGGCGTGCCTGCTCAGATTTGCGCATTCATATATCTGGACAACAAGCAAACAGGTCATCCATGCATTCGCCACAGCAGCTCACTGGTGGCCTAGCGGTTCCCGACCCATGCATGCCAATTGAAGAGTGCGGCGAGCGCATCGAACGGCTGTTGCAGCGGGTGCAACAAATGCATCGCGAGTACGAAACCCGCCAGTCACTGGCGCCACCGCAGACACCGACGCGCCTTGACGAGCGCCGCGTACTGTCGCCTAACATGCATACTGATGCTGCACATGAACGTGGTCGCACTGATAGCAGGTGTAGTACCGCAAGCAGCGTCGCGACAGAGGCCATAAGCGACAGCGGCGCACCCGATACAACGGTAAAGCCAGATAACAGCGAAGCTTACAACACACGGCTTGACACTGCGGCCACGAATTCAGATGCTGAGGCCAGAGCCACGCTGGGCCTCTTTGGCACAGAACTTGCGGCAAAGACTCCTATTGAGCGCACACGCGAGAAACTTGCGCTTCTTCGCGCACGAAGGGCAGCTCGACTGAGAGAAGAAGAGGCTGGCAGCCCGACCAGCGAGCTAAACATGGAGACTAGTGACGTGCGGGCCAAGAACATGGTGCGAACGCGGTCAGAGATTTCAGGGACCACGTTCTACCCCAGCGACGAAGATGATGGTGCCGATGGCGCCGGGTTTTACGAGACACGCGACAATCTGGCGCTGTTCCGCGAGATTGAGATGCCAGCCCGTGACATACACTGGGACAAGCGTGTTTTCTACCATCATGTGTCCCGCACCAACGAGCGGTTTCGTCTTGCTACCGAGGGCGTTACAATTGCAGACTGCCGTGACAGCTGCCTTGCTGAGCTAACAGGCCGGCGGGCGGCCACACAAGAGCGCAACAACTCTGGGACCCATGACGCACTCGCATCGCGTCGAAATAGCAGGGGAACACCCAATTCCAGGCGGCAGCAGGAGTCCAGGGACGTCGCAGCACTTGCTGCGTGGATGGAAGAAGACGAAGACTGTGGCAGTGATGATGCCGACCACTCTTTTGACTGGTCGCGCAACGGCTTTGGGTATATGGAATTCCGTCGCCGGTCACGCTCGTCCATGGCATCCACCACATCTCTGTTGTCTCCAGCCCCCGAGCCGTCCTCAGCACCACCTTCGCCTCCACCGGCTTGCGACTCGCTGGAACCACTGGTGTCGCCGAGCTATGCATCGTCAGGCCACACATGGTCGATCACTTCGTCTACAGCACGTGTTGCCACGGCAAACTTTAACGAGGCAGTCTCTGCAGCAGCTGCTGCTGCATCGCCGCAGCCTGACGAGCAGTTCTTTGATGCTTCCCAGCCTGGCGCATTTGGGATGGGCGCACGCAATCGCGCACAGCGGGGCCTTCATATGCACCCAGGGTTTGGCGAGGCGCTTGAGGGCATCGCGGAAGGGGATGAGCCTGAGTCAGACGACGACTGGATGCTTCTGAACAAGGAGGATGTTGTTTCAGAGCCCATCAGTACTGTCGATGCTGAAGAGGCTGCTCGTGCTCAGCTTTGTGTGCTCAAGGCCGAGAACCGCGAGCTCGATTGCAACGTCACTCAGGCTCGTGCTACCATCCAGGCACTTACCCGTTTAATTCTCCGCGTGCAGTAGCTTTTTTTTTTCAATCTCCGTATGTGTTAAAACCTCAAGATAACCCCCCCCCCCATTTGTGATATCCTGTCTTGTTTGATCGGCCGGCTATCATTCGGGATTTGTCAGCCCACAGATGTTTTCCAGCTGTAGATCATTGTACCAGCGGAGCTCTCTGCGTTGCAGAAATGTGGTTGCTGGGCCATATTGCGTGCTTGTGGTTCTGCTAGCTTTTTGAACAGATCTCAAGGGTTGTATAAGGGCCAGTACTTTGAAAGGACAGGTTCCTCTGCAAAGGATGGGGTGTCTGTATGCTGAACGCTAGATGCTTCTCTGGATGGGATTGGCAAAACTTCTTTTGCGCAACAGCTGCGCGCCTCTTGTGATTGTTCCTGGCCCACAAAAGCCCTCTTATTCCATTGCCACTCTTGCTGAGAGTAAGGTCACCATCCATTCTCTTTTTTTTTTCTTCTTCTTAAGTTTCGCTTCTTGACTGCTATACTTTTGCCGTTCTGTACTCTAATATCTTCTCGAACTCAAATACTTTTTTTTTGCATATCCCGGTCTCCTTTTCCCTGCTCCTCAATACTCCCCACCTCCTTTTCCTCCCTGCGGATCAGCACAACAAATACACAGCAGAAAGCAGGTCGGGTTTGCCTCTCCTGTTTCCATCGCCGCTGCTAATATCCTCCGTTTATTTTGGTTTTCGTTTCTCCTTTTCTCTTTTCCTCACCACTCGTCGCTTTATGCCTAGCTACATATTTCCCATGCCTCTAGACTCGCAGCGGCTGCCGACCGGCGGCATGCATATCACTATAGCATCGACTGATTCCGCTCCAGCGGCTGGCCCGGACAAGATAGTAACAGGTACGTGTATGCCGGTGAGTTAGGCCGCACCACATCACTGCTCCCCCCCCCCCTTCTTTCTTGAATGGCTCGGGCTCCTAGAACACCAGTGGCATCCGCACAAGGACAATGGGTGCATGTCAATATTGCAAAGCCTCTTGTCAATAATGCTTAGCAATAGACTGATGCCCGCCAATGGCGTCTGGCACTACTCTCCCTGCTACATGCCCTATCGGCTGTATATATATGTTAATGTGTATGTCATTGTGGCTTACCAGTATAGGTCATGTATCAGTTCCCGAAGCATCCTTGAACGGTGTCGATCGCGTTGAAATTCAGTACCGCGGCGTTGAAGTGGTTGGCGGTACTCTGGACGACTATGAGGATCACAGCCTTGATGGTATGGTTCCAAAGGAGGGCGCGCGTGCTCTGAATAAGCTGTACTTTGATGAGCGCTTGGTGTTGTGGGTGCGCGACAAAGACGCTCCTACTAAAGTACACCAGTTGCTGTTCTCTATTGCCTATCCTAACGCCAACTACCCGGGCGAGATCAAAAGCGTGTGCAGGTCTGCGCCCTCGCAGTCGTTTGAGATAGCCTACCATGTTGTGGTATGGCTGGTAGGTGCGGACAATAAGCCTGTGGCGCGGACAGTGCAGTCAGTGCCCTTTGTGCCCGTCTTCAACCGCAAGACCAGTGCCGTGCCACCGGCGCCTGTGTCACAGACGGGGTATGATGACCGCGGGAAGGAGTCACTGCTCACGCGTGTCACTCTGTCGCAAGCCGATTATTTTCCCGGTGACCAGGTCGTGGCTGGTGTGTACATTGAGTGTCTTCGCGCCAATCGCTCTATCCGCAAGGCCGAATGCACGCTGCGCCAGCGCATCGAGTGTCGCATGCGCCGCACCTTTAACCCTATAGAAACCGCGGAAATTGTATCCAACTCTCGCCCACAATCCTCGCAGCCATCTGCCGCCTCGGACGACTCGGACGTACTGTGGAGCCGTACCATCGATGTTGGTCCGTCGCTGCCGCTGACACTAAGCACATCCGGCGTGGGTCTGGCTGCTGCTGCTGCCTCAGCATCTTCCTCTACTACTCAGCTGCATTCGCCCTCTGCTGCAAGTCGCTCATCGCAGATCAGCGACGCCGGCGAGGTTTCATACAAACGAGACTCGAGTATCTCACGTACTATGTCTTCTAGGAGCCCTGTGCTGATGGCCGGATACCGCTCATGTAGCGCAAACATGCACACCAGTCTTCCATCCACTGCATCAGTGGTATCCGGTCACTTTCTGTTGTTCTCGTACGAGCTTCGGATTGACGTGACCGTTGGCAGCCTTGCCCGTGGCGGCCAGCGAATCTCTACACACACGCTTCTTGGTAGCTGCGCTGTCGAGCCTTCAACACCCACTAGCGTTCGCTTTTCGGCACCGCATCGCGCGCTTGCAGAGGCTCACGCAAACAGCCGTTGCGTCTCTGCAACAGCCTCCTATTTTCCTCAGAACGCCCTCCACACCCCCGCCAGCCTTATTGACACCCGCGAAAAGACCGATTTGCGAAAGAGCCGCTTCTCGGTTGGGGCCTTCCAGCCACCCACCCGTACCGAGGGCGCTATTGCCGAAGACGCGGCGCGCCGCTTTAGTGCACTTCGTTTTGCTTCAATCCATCGCGAAGGCAGCATAGCAAGCGCTGCCGAAGACGCAGAAGCCAATGCTAGCGAGCTGCCAAATGCTGTTGACCAGCTACGGTACCGATGCGAGGCATCCCTGGCGCTAGTACCAAAGATATTCGACTCATCAAAGCCTGCGGCCCACGGTGAGCCACAGGAAAAAGCTGAAGTCTCAGTCTCTGGCATTGCTGCCGTATCGCCGGCTCCTACGAATTCTTCGCCCTCCGACGATGCTTCGAGTTCAAGTAAGACAGGAAAGATGTTTATTGGCACTGCCCAGAAATCAAACACCGACGACGCAATTCAAAATTTGTCTACAACTGCCAGCAATGGCCAAGCCGATGAAACAGAAGTTGCCAGTGATCATAAGGAAAACAAAACAACAGCAAAGCGCGACTCGACGACTTCGTCATCAGGCGAGGATGATCTGGCTCGAGCAGTGTATGCAGCAGCAGAAAAAGTTATGAACGACGAGGAGTGGGACCGGCCTAACAGCTGTTATCTGCCAGCAAAGGGCAGCAAGCGCAAGAGCAAGGGTGTTAGTCGCGCGCAGCAGGGCACCTCCAGTGCCAACAGCAACGGCCAGCCAACGCCAAATGGTGATTCGGGGCATACCAGCTCGAGAAACAGCAGCGAGAGCAGCCACTACAGCGACATGGACAGGCAGGAACTTGAGAGGGCAATTAACCGACTGGCACCAACAAAACGCACGTCTGAATCGCAGACAGGAGCTTCGGGGCTTACGGATATCATGCAGGGCATTGACTTTTTTGACTCTACCAACGACGGGCCTGAACTCATTGGCATGCTTAGTGCGCCTCCCGGAAAGCTGGTCTTTGATGAGTTTCAGACTGATGATGCAAAGAATTCACAGTCAGAAGCCAAGGGAGGGGAGGCTAACAGCAACACCGCATATCCAGCAGTGGCAGACGGCCAGGTTTCAGTGCAGCCCGGATGGACCATGTTTACACCACCAGCACCGCAGCCGCAGCAGATAAGCAGTGTCCTACGCCGATCGATTTCCATGCCTGAGAACACTGCGTTGTCCAATACAGGTAGTTCAGAGCTCACCCAGCCGGACAATACGACAGACTTGCCAAAACCTACTGTAGCGCACTCGGCACTAGACGCATCGGAGTATAGAAACGTGCTTGTGCGTAAAAATCGTCTGGGCAGACTGGATCCTAGCCGGCTCTCGGCGATGTCACCCAGCTCGGTGATTTCAGCAATGTCTTCTAACTCGCGCATGGGTTCGACATCGAGGACTGGGGTGCTCAAGAATATTGGACAGCGGTTTACGTCGTGGTTCTCCAAGAAGTGATATACTTTCTTTACATTTTTTTTTTCCTTCATGTGTGGCAGTTTGCCTTGTTGCTGGGTCCAGCAGCGAGTGTATTTGCCGACTCTTCCTCCTTCTTCTTCTTCTTTTTCTTCTAATTCGCTTTTCTTTTTAACAAGCTTTCTTAACATATATCCTTTTAGAAATTGTTAAGGACTTGTACATACAATAATCCCCTTGTTTTCGCCAAAAATCCGCAGCACTGCAATGCTAAAGCTAAGCCTGCCATGGTTATATATATATATATATTTTGTGAAGAAAAACAATAACAAAATGCATTAGAAGAAAATAATAATTATAAATTTGACAGCTGCTAGGACTGGTTATGCCATCTTGTCTACTTGACGTAAGAAAATAGACAGACGCTGGGCAGCATATTCGACGTAGTCAAAGTCGATTTCACTCGAGCAAGCCTGGAGAAGGCCCCAAATGCCCCAGTGAAAGTGTGAGGCAGGGACAAACGGGGCAATCTCGCGCTCTAGGGCATGAACTTCAGCATGGAGACGATCTTCGCTGAGATTGACAGCACGCAACTGAATGGAGAGATCCATATCAGACTCAACAACATCCGGGTCAGCCTTCATATTTGCATCCAAGAAAAACTTGGCCTTTATGTAGGTG
Source organism: Coemansia reversa NRRL 1564 (assembly GCA_002705745.1). Lineage (NCBI taxonomy): Eukaryota > Fungi > Kickxellomycota > Kickxellomycetes > Kickxellales > Kickxellaceae > Coemansia > Coemansia reversa. Next base: position 53,071 of record KZ303528.1, on the reverse strand, counting down.
CGCAGAAAACACTCACGTTCAGACTGAGTAGGATACATATCCTCATTAAGCAGATGAGGATGATCTGGGTGGTAATAATCAGCCATCCACTCGCAAAAGTGATTAGCAATGTCAAAGCCACGATAATTGTAGCCAGCATATTCAAAATCTACAACTACCAATTCACCAGTATGTTTGAGACGCAGGATATTTCCATATTGTAAATCTGCGTGAGCAAACACCACAGAAGATTTGCTTGCTTCTACAAGTGTCCTTAATTTGACAGCGGCATTTTCTACGCGAGACCAATTGTCAAGAATTTCCATACACAATCTGCTGGTATGACAAATGTTATATATACGTTGCCATTTCTCATGTACCAAGTGCATCCATGCCTCAATGTTTCGCCATAATTCAGGGATATTTTTAGTCGAACCAGACGAATGACAAAAGACTGCGCTTTTGCTGCGGGGTATAATATTCTTATGATTCTCAGTCATATGAGCAAATGGACGGTAATAGCTAACCAAACTATGTAATTCACTCATACGACGAGCAATATGTTTACTAGTAGAAGAATCTCTTATATCATCTTTTCCAAGTGTTGTACTTTCGAGGAATTCTTCCAAACGACCGTTTCCAAATATTCCATAAAGTTGAGGACCAAAACCTAAAGTTGTTAGTTGACTCAACCAATAGAGTTCTTTTTCACGAGAAAGAAATTCATCTACACCCATGCCATAAACACGTAATAAATATTTCTTGGGCATTTTTACCAATGTCTCTTCTTTATGATTGTTTTGGTAGTTGCTTATAAATGGTGATGATGGTACAAGTGCTGCAGAGATAGTTGGTGGTGGTGTCACAGTGACCATAAAAACACAATTAGTCATTGCTCCACTTAGACGACTTATTTCAATCTGAGAGCTATTGACAGGAGGTACAGAAGCAAATACATCATTGAACAATTTTGCCACCCGTCGTTTCAACTCTTCCTCATCTGGGGAATCAGCAATATCCACGAATACGTCCATCTTACGTAGCATACCATCACCAGCATCGTCTTCTTCATCACTCCAGTCATTATTGTTACCACTCTCTCCCTCCACTACTACTACAGAGTCTGGTAGATGCAATGCAGACATAACGCCTTTGATACGCGTAACATGATGACCGAGGGGTGTTCTACCAGCAGTACGACGTCTCGATTCTTTGATCCGTTTCAAGACTCTCTTAAGATTGTGTTGTTGACGCACTTCCAACTCGCTTTGTTTTAGACTGAGCCCTGTCATCTGCGCAACCAGTCGCGGTGATGGCAAAAGTGGCACAAAAATTGGTGATGGTCCACTAGAAGACATTATCAATAATAAAAGATAGTGTTTAAAAAGCACAAAAAAGTCCACTGAAATGTAATAAAAGCTAATTCAAAAAGTGTTTAAAAAAAATTGCACAGATGAAAATTAGATAAACGGACATACAGAAATTGAACGCTTGTATGCCGTGCGCACATGTGCATAAAAAAAAAAAAAAGGTGTGTGGGAAGTTTGGACAGTCAACAATCACACGCCATCCATCGTGATATCATTATGATCATAAGAAAAAAAAAGTGGTAGAAAGTTTATCAGCTTGTGCTGGCAGCAGGAACTTCTGCAGTAATAGAATTGCCAGATTCAGGCTCAGTGGCAGTGACAGTGAGCTTTAGGTCGGTGTTGACAAAGAACTTGACCTCGATGCGCGTGGCAGCGGTGGCCGCGTCGAGCTCAAGAATCATCTCCGCCAGCAGCTTGGACGGGCGATAGCGCGCAGGGGGCTCACTGTCTATCTGGCTCTGCTCGTCGCCGCTATCCTCATCCTCATCTTCATCCTCCTTAGGAGGTACAGGCTCGCCTTCGCTGACGGCAATATATGCGCGTTTCTGGCCTACAGGCAGCGACACCTTGATGGTCCTGGACGCTGGGAGCGGGGTATTCTGCTGCAGCACAGGTACGAGCTTCTCGGCCGACAACTGCAGACCCACAGACTTTGCCAGTACCTTGGCCTGCAGCTCATTAGCATCGAATTCCTGGACTATGCCCTGGGCAATTAAGGCCGCCTGCGCAGCGCATCCCGAAGCAACAATCTCGTCCAGCTCACCAGCGTCATCGCGCACTTCAGTAGTCTCTGGGAAAAGTCCAGCAACTCGCGTCTGCAATTTGCGCACACGTGCAGCACCTCCACATAGCAGTACCTGGTCAATTTGTGCAGGAGTGTATCCAGAAGCCTCGATAGCCTCATTAATAGTATCCAAAAGTGGACTGTAGGACTTGTTTGCCAAAATGTCAAATCGAGTGCGTGAAATGGTGCCGTTGAAATCCAATCCATCTGCCAAACTCTCAACCGCACATGGAGCAGCGGGTGCTGCACTCAGCGTGCGCTTGGTAACCTCCACAGCCTGCTGGAGCTTGCGTAGCGAGCGCGAGTTACCCTGAGAAAGTATGTCGATGTTGTGCAATTTGTTAAACTCTGCCGCAAAGTACTTTACGAGGACATCGTCAGTAAGATTGCCACTGACCTCAGTAGTATGCTTGTTTCCAACCACCGTGAATAATCCACCGTTAACCGAGAGCACTGTGATATCTGAACCCGTGCTTCCAACATCCACTACCACTGCAACTGTATCCCTGGCATCATCATGCGATGCATCCTGTCCCAGTCCATACTGTACCGCTGCTGCCACAGGTTCCGAAACAAGCTGTAATAAAGGCAGTCCAGCATCGACACATGTAGCAGCCACAGACTTGCGTTGCGCCTCGTCAAATCCCACAGGCACTGCCAATACAGCGCCTTCAATTTTGCGACCCAGATAATCCTCGGCTGTGGTCTTCAAACGCACCAGATAGCGCACTGCGACATCATGGGGCGTAAGTCGAAGAGTCTTTTGCTCACCATCGTCGTTTTCGGTGGTCACAACAAAAACGGGCTCTCCATTATCACCACGCTCAATCCGTGCATATCCCTCGTGTAGCTGGGCCATATCATCAGAGTACTCCTTTCCAAGTAGATCACGGAACCCCATTATAGTATTCTGGGCATTGCGCACTATCTGATGCTTGGCTTGAGAACCATGATACTCTTCTTCTCCAGAGAAAGCTATGTATGTAGGAGTCTTGTGTTCGCCATCCTCGTTCGCTATCACTTCTGCTTGGTGTTCCTTATTGATTATAGCAATTACTGAATTCTGATTGCCCAGACTAAGTCCGATAAAAGTCTTTGCTGTTGCCATTGCTATTTATTTCTATCTATTTCTGTTGTAAAAAAAATCCACCAGTCTCTAGACAAAACGCTGAAGTATAGTCGTCTACGTATAATAAAAAAAAATTTTTTGAACGAAGAAAAACCCAAGCACCGACTAAAACTACCTTTCAAAAAAACCCTCCCTACTCTCCATCCATCTCTATATGCGTCGCCGATCAATTGGATAACAGAAAAACTTTTTCTCGATAATTTTGGATCAAAGACTGTTGATTAAGAACAGGGGAGATTAAGTTTGTGTTTGCAACACATTTAGCGAAGAACCCAGAAAGTGTGGCGTTTGATTTTTTTTTCTTGCGGAAAAGCAAGCATCCATGACAAAAGTAAAAAAAAAAATTTCTATACGTAAAATAATAAAGTTCTAAAAATAACGTTTTACATAACAACTTTAAATCGAGTAAATGTACATTTAAAATAGAATTTCCACTAGAATATTTCAACAATAAAGCAATTGTACACCTCAAAAGAAAAAAAAAAAGGTATCGAAAAATACACTACCAAAAAGATCCAAAATAATTGGAAAATATAGAGAAAAAAAAAAGCTGCATTAGATACTCGGCAATTTACAAAAGAGCGAATTTAGAGGATGTTATTTTTTTTTTTGAAGTACATGCATCAACCTCTTTCTTTTTTTTTTGTGAATGAATTGAGAAAAGAGAATTGTTAATGCTGTTCTCGCTGTGGTTCGAAAAAGACATTTAAAGCATAATAAACCTCGTGGTTCACATATTTGCTCATGTCATACTCTAGCATTAAAAAAAGCATACAATATCCTCATTGTCTTTTTCTTCAACTCCTTTCTTCCCTTTTTTTTTTTTACAATACCACTTTAAAAGACAGCACCAAAGCCCGCATCAAGCGGCATTGGATTGCCAGAGCGGGAAATAGGAGAGGGAGCACGAACAATAATCTCTTCTAGCGGAAACAAACCCATCTCATGGTCCATTGGCACACCTGGGCCAGTAAAAGTAGAAGAAGATGATGCAGAAGACGAGCGTGATGCAGAGGATGCAGCAGCGTCACCATGACCAAAAATACCACGAAGTTCCAAACAAGCCAAGTCATCCTCGACCAGCGAACCCGAAGACGTTGGACGACTGTCAGAACTAGAATGCGAATATTGTCTGCGAGGCACCGGTGCCACACAATCATTACGTTTGCTGCATGTTTTTAAAGGTTGAAAAGAACACCAACGTTGTTCAAGCCGAGACAATAGCTGCAACCGCTCTGGCGCACATGCATCGTTGCTCCCATAATACGACATTGATGGAACTGACGTGGCTGCACGCCGGAGACCAACATTCCCTTGTGCATCAAAAGAAGCAGTTGTTTCAAGAGGACGAAATGCGGTGCGAACTCTGGTTGACATTGCCGTTTGTTCTGAAAAATAAGAAAATTAGCCCTGCAGCTTTAACGAGTTAAATAATGCAGTTGGTGTCCAAAAGTATGTTTGGTGGATGACAAATAATAGGTTTTGTAGCTGCAATAGTAATGGTGCACAGCACTATAGAAGCATACAGGTAAAATAAAAAGCAGTGGCTGTCGTGTGCAAAATTGAAAAAAGTTCTGCAGGTTTTGTCTCTAATAATCCAACTCAAAAGAGTTACAAAACTAGTTGAATAACAAATATAAGACAGAGGGGGGGGGAAGGAGATGTACAAACCTGTGCTTTTAAAAGCTTCTGGTTATGCAGGCTAATATAGAAACAGCTACTGGTTGGTTACAAGGTATTTGCAGAGTTATGACACAACAGCAATGATAAAAAAAATAAACAGAGAAAGAAGATATGAACAGATGATTAAGCAGCTTAAGCTTGAAAAGTAAAGCTGTTGGTGTTATGTTCTGGGTGATGTTTGAACGAAAATATAGTTAAGTGTAAAAAAAAAAAAAGCAAGAATTAAAGGATAAAAGAATACCACCCAACCGTTGGCCTCAATTCTCAAACTTATAAGGCCCGATGTCCGCACACAGCCCCCCTTTTTTCTTCCACGCAAGCAACTTTGACGTTTGTGGGCAGTGATTGGCCGCAGACAAAGCTTGTCAGTTGGCCAATCATACAATTGATTTTTCGAAGCGACATTTTACGTTGCGCCTACATTTTGTTCTTTGTGCATTTCCATTTTAGAACCGCTTGTTCGTCTGTGCCCGCACTATCGGCCGATGCCCGGGGGTGGAAGGTAATTAGAGAGTTGGGGAGACCACACAGCATGAGAGTGGCTTACACACAAGGCCAATTGGTGAGAGAAAAATAGAAGAGAGAGGATTTCGCCGATGCCCGTTCACCCTTGAGAATGTGGCACTATCAGTCGGAGTTTTTTTTTTCTATGGCTTGTGGAGAAAGAAAAAAAGTTTCCTGTTTTGCAGGGAGACAAACGTGGTGTGATGATAAGTTTCTTATATCATAAACACATGATGCACAAGAAAACTGGAGGCAGTTGGGGGGGGGGGAGACGCCCGCGCCCAAGGTACAACAACCCTCCTTAGCGCTGCGCAAGTATATCATCACGTTTTTTGTTAATGACGCAGGCATTGACACTTTTAAACAGCAGCAATGAAAACGTTGTCTGCAGTGCTTTCTTCCCTTATCCACCTTTTATGCTGCGCCTTTTTTTTCGCATCATATGCGCCACGGAGTCTGATCGTCTAGTAACATTCTGCTCACAGGATTATCGGTATAAGCTCAGATTTGCCTTTTTTTCTTTGTGAGCTCTCTTTCTACGAGAGAAAAAGCGTATTTTAGTGATTTACGTCTCTGTCAATCCATTCACTAATAATTGAAACATGTAAATCTAATCACGTGTATTGTCTCCCAAAGCTAAGTACGCGTGTCTCATTTTTTACAAATTCTTTACTGTAGCAGTGAAAAAAAGTGTGTTTATAATGTTGGTAGTTTAGAACAGTATTTTTCATTGAATAAAAAAAAAAGATGCCTGGAAGACAGAAGCGTATGCGTTATACGTTTGGTGATGCAATGCATCGTCCTGGACGTTTGGCACAACAACAACCCGTATACGCATGGTAAGACGAATATATTGTTTATCTATTTTGCTATAGATAGTTTTATTTCCAAAGCAAGCTCAAGCATTTCAAACGAGGTAGTACTAATAATCCTGCACCTTTTTTTTTTTTTTTTTGTTGTTGGTTAGGAAAAGGTCATGGGTGGCGCCTACAAAGACAACAGACGATCAAACGACTATGCCATTGTCATACAAGATTCTAAAGTGGGTCAAAAGTAAGTTTTATGGCTGCAGCTGGCGATCTTGTTTTTTTTTTTCTGCTAGTGACAAGCGAGACAATGCATAGATTAATTATTATTTATTTTTTTTGCATACCAACGCATGGCATGACTTTTGAAACTTTTATTGGATGAAAAAAATGTAGCTGGTCAGACGGTCATTCATGAAGAGGAAGAAGAGGAAGAAGTAAAGCAGGGTAATGAGACGCAACAACAGGGTCTTCAAGACGGTACTGCATCAAAGTCAACAGAGTCTGCAACAGCAACAGGAGGTGATGCAAATGATGAGGTAGTGGTGCTAAAAAATCCCATTGAACAAGGCTCCATCGCCAGCATTGTGGCAGAACAACTTGACCGACAAGCACCAGATACTGCAATTTCGCCCGTGGATGCAGCAGCAGCAGCGGTTGAGGCAGTTGCAACTACAGTTTACGGGTCTGCTTCTATGGATAAACCTTCTATTGGTGGATCTGAGGAGCTGTCAAAAGTATCAACTCCTGACGCAGTGCCACAAATCACCACTAATTCCTCTACAATTGGAAGTGGTCTTGAAGTGAACGCATCAACTAATGATGCTTTGTCAAAAGTCCCAGCTGTCCCGCCTCCAAATGCAGAGAATTCTGTCACTGAGATTCAGGCACTGCCTCCATCCACCAATCAAATAGCCATGAAGGATTCGTCACCTCACAACAGCCCTACTTCTAACAATGCCGATATGGGCACTTAATACGGTATTTTTTATTTATTTATTTTTTCATCTCATAGTTCTATTAATTGATGCAATTACCACAGCGCTTCTAACACGACTATTTAAAAGATAGCTCACATATTATTAATCATACCCCCTAACTTAGTACACTTATATGCAGGTTTCCCAGCAGTTCAAGAATTCTTCAAATCTTTGTGGCTTACGTCATCGCTAGAGTCAATTGGAACTACGGTAACTTTGCCACTGGTCCCATCAAGCTCATCAATGCACACAGGTACACCTGCATCAACAGACCCTTCAAATTTGGTTCGCAATGCATCCCTGTCATCGGCTAAAGTTGGTTGAAGGTGTAATATGCCCGTGTCAGAAGCATCTAGCGGTGGAATATTCAGCGCTCCAGCGCCCGCTGTTAAAGGCAATGCCTCTTGATTCGCAAAGTTGGTAGGAGCTGAGTTGACGTGTAATCCTGTTGGCTCACCATCTGCCGCATTGCCAGCAGCTCGTTGCTCGGTGCTTGGGAATACTGCTGCTGCTGTCATGGTAGCTGCAAAACTAGTGTCTTTTGCAACATTACCCAGTGCGTTCGTGTTAGAATCGTCCACTCTCTGAGAAGCCATAAATGATAACAAAGACGAAGGTGTTGCGGTTGTATTACTAGCACTATCACTTTCAATAGTCTCAGCTACCACAGCAGCAGCTTCTCCATTGGGGGCATCACCTTCTTCGTATTTTTCTCCCAGTGTTGGAAACTCCTCGACAGTGGACGTCACATACACTACACGTTCAACAGCTCGCAGAAACTTGATCACATTGCGGTAGTGACGCTCAGGCCACGCCAACAGCTCAGCAATACGTTGGATAGTGAAGGGTGCCTCCTCAAAAGTGTGCAAACTGTAGCCGATCCGATCCTCTAGATCGCGAATATCCCGAACTAGATCGTCTGTGTTTCCGTTCGTATTATGTGCTAAAGATAAGGTACCGTCTCCCGCAGGCTGTGGTGCTGGTGTCTGTGTCTTTGTTGTTGAAGCGCCTGCTCCTTCATCAACGCCGTCCTCTACCGACGCAAGACGATCTGCTGACTGTGAGTGGTTCTGAAAGGGTGTCTCAGCTGTATTTCCTTCTTCTGTGGTATCCATATTCTTATCAACCTCCTTCCTGTTGTCCGTATCCTTATCATTATCCTCAGTACCTGCTAACCGCACAGAAGAATCAACTGCTTCCATTTCATCTACTCCATTATCCTCAACCCTGCTGCGTTTGCGTTTCTCAGCGGATTCTGGTCGCCCACTGCCCTCCAATTCCTGTCGCTGCACATCGGCATCCTTGTTCTGGTTCTCTGTCAACTGCTCCACAACCATCGCCAGTCTCTGCCGAATTATTCGGCGTAGCTCCGGCCACGGCGTCCTAGCGTTATAACAAGCAACCAATACTTAGCATACATGCGCTTTCTTTTTTACAAAAAAACATCATCGCCACTCTTCTATGCACCTTGCTTACCTGTTTTCTTCATTTAATGCCAGTCTTTCCAGTAGTTTGTCGTTTTCTACTCACAGCATTCCACAATAAAAAAAATGGCGATTTCAATCCCAACTATGCGAACATTAACCACACTACATGAAAATGTGCCAGCAAAGAGTACACTAGAAAACCCCTCCTTACCTTTATCCCAGGGCTCGCTCGACGGCCCTTCAGATGCCTGGCTCATAATGACTATCCTAAATATTAACAAAATAGTTGTAGTGTATATTTCGATAGCTGCAGAGAAAAAAAAAAAAGGTTGAAAGACCAACAATTTTTCTGTACTTGATGCACCAGATTACAGCCAACAGTCACATGAGAACCTTAATCAGTGGTGCTAGAGCGCTCTTATCACACATTCTTTTCTATCCCCCCCATCTCTGTTTTATTTCCTTGTATAGCTTTTGTATTTCACCGTTCGAAATGTATACACAACTACGTCGTTTTGTGGGTTGCAAACATACTCCAGCTCGTATCTTGCAGGGTTTTTCTTTTGGACGGGCAGTAGGCCCACGACAGCCGGCAAGTTGTCTGCGAAATTTAACCACCCTTGGCAGCAGAGAAAATGCTAGATCCTCTATCCAACGTCCAACGGACACGGGTATATGGCAGCAGCAGCAGCAGCAGCGACGCACAATGTTTATACAAACGTCAACCACGCCTAACGAAGATGCACTGCAGTTTATCCCAGGAGTGCCAGTGTTGAACAAAGACAATGGTGCTACTTCGGATATGCGAACGATCGAGTTTACCAGTCCGCGGGAGGGGCTCAAGTCGCCGCTAGCCACGCGACTGTTTGCGATAGAGGGTGTGCGTGGAGTAATGTTTGGCAGCGATTTTGTAACTGTGCGCAAAGATCCTGACTATCCTTGGCAGCTAATGAAACCAGACATATACGCTGCCATAATGGACCATTTTTCATCTGGACGTGCACTGATCCGGGAGGGCGAGACAGGTGAACAAAAGGACTCGATGGATGTTGGCGAAGGGGACACTGAGATTGTCACCGAGATCAAGGAGCTTTTGGAGTCTCGGGTGCGCCCTGCTATTCAGGAGGATGGTGGCGATCTGGACTTTGTGTCATTCAACGAGGGCACTGGAGTCGTCAGCATCAGACTCCGTGGCGCATGTCGCGGATGCGCATCAAGTACGGTCACATTGAAGCATGGTGTTGAGGGGATGCTCTCGTACTACATACCCGAGGTAACGGGTGTCGAGGATGTTGGCGATGAACTGGAGGCCCAGGCTGAGAAGGAGTTTAGTAAACTCGAGCGTGAGCTGAAAGCTGAAGGCAAATCAACAGCTTAGCATGTGTTTATTAAAATCACTTTACTACTGAAATGGATTATCCACTCATTTATTCAAACAGGCAACTAAAAATGAATATAAACTACAGAGCCTTCCTGTTTAGGGGGCTCGTGAGGACGTTCATGACCGAGGCTGTTTGTGGCAGATCCATCTGTTTCCTAACGGCTAGTGGGATCAGCGTTGTGCGCAGCTTTTCCAGCCTGTTGGCCTGCATTCTTGGCAGTGTCACCGGCATTTTGTGCGGCATTGCTGGCACTGTTCTTTGCATCACTCGCAGCCTCTTCGCTCTTTTCCGAGTGGTGGCTGAAGCGCCTGCTGGCCTTGTCAATGGTCGTCTCGACCTTATCCTTGACCTGCTCAAAAAATCCACCGATGGACGACGACATTTTTAGATTCTAAATAGTTGTAAGTATATAAAGCGTCACAGAAATATAAAGTTATACTATTCTTCAAGATAATAAAACAAGCAGACAAAACCCAGGATGTTTTTTTTTTTGTACATGCTTTATAAGCAAGTGGTCGCGAAAAGCTTTATTCTAGGTAGAGGGGTTCCAAAGTGTAATATTATCCAACCACCCTTTTCTTGTGCAACCATGCAAAAAAAAATAGAGACTTTACAAATATTCTTGTGACACTTGATAGTATAAAATATTTGTACTCGCACAAAATATCATTTGCAAAAAAAAAAAAAAGTAAACCAAACAGACATTAAAATAAGCATTCAAACTACCAGCCAAAATCTATCGCGTTACACAACAAAACAAAGCAAGCCTTTTTTTTTTTTTTTATCGGCCAGAAGCTTTAAAGAATGTATATGAAAGAGTAATATTATCAATATCGTCCATTAGCGGATCCAAAGCAAATTCAGGATCGATAAAGAAGAAAACAGGCATATCAACTTCTTCTTTAGGATCCAATTGCTGTTCATCAAAGCAAAAGCATTGAATTTTATTAAAATATTGAGCAGCTTGTTCAGGTATTACATTATAAGTAGCGATACCAACAATAGGTTTATCAGAAAGATTATATGCTTTAAAAAAGGCCAAAGCAGTTTCACCAGGTACAACAGTAATCTGACGTTGTTCTGGTTTCAAAGACCAATTTAATACTGTAGATACTTGACCTGAAAATCTTATCTTTAATTTACGATGACCCTCTACTGGTTTCATTGTCTCTACATCACGAAGTACAGGTTCTGTATTTGGTGTACCCATGAATCCTGTTCGCTTACATAATAATCTATACAAGGGAACTGCTGCATATGATAATCCAAGAAATATTATCACAAATGATCCCACATAAAGTATTCCTGAAACATTACGACGTCGTGCTTTTTCTTGAAACAAAGCAAACTCCATATGTGCATTATTTCTGCGTCCATTATTCTGACTACCTTTGTCTGTAGAGTAAGGACGAGTTGAAGGTGTGCGATATGACTTTATTATCTGCAACTGAAAATCGTTGTTACTTCTGGCTGACACTATAGGACGCAGTAAGGATGAGTAGGTTTTGATCCCCCTACAGAACCCTGTGCTATAGAGTTGTCGCAGTGAAGTCGTTATCCTTCCAATTGCTGCCATTGTCAGCTTTAGTGCTAATGTGCTTGCTAACAAAAAAAAAAACCCCCCACCCACTCGTCAATATGGCAAAGAGTGAAAAATGATTCACACACAAAACACAAAATTGAAAAAGAAAACAGTAAGCAAAAAAAAAAAAAAAAAAAAAAAAAAAAAAA
>KZ303528.1:21392-35448 GCA_002705745.1 Coemansia reversa NRRL 1564 | reverse complement strand
CAAAAAAAAAAAAAAAAAAAAAAAAAACAAACACGTAAAACGGAACAAGAAGGTCACTGCTGAAAATACAATGTTAGGGGGAAGGTTGGTGAGTTGGCTGCGCATTCTTCTGATTAGATGTAATCATAGATAATTAACTTCTATAAACAAGTGATATTGTGCATCTGCAGCCACTAGCCTGCAACAGACCCTAAACACCATTTGTTCAAGAATAAATAACAATAGAGGTATGTGCAATTGATGAAAGACGAATTAAATATATTGTCTAGTAACTTGTTTCTAGAGAATTCTTTAGGAATTCATGAAGACATAGATTGCAATCGATGGAAGTCGGGATTGTATATTCCCACAGTATATGAACAAACGGCTTTTAAAAAAGGCACTGTCAACTGGATGGTGCCTTTAAATGGGGCAAAAATACATCTCACTTTCCGATAATTTCCGATATTGCTTCCCAGAAGATGCCGCAGTCATATTCCAATCAAGCAAATTTCTGATGATGTGGGAAGTTGAAAGATGTAAATGGGCGGAAAAAAAATACAGTCGTCATACGTCGTATTTTTTGTAATTATCAAGCGCAGCATCCACAGATTCAATTTTTTTTTAAATGGTAGCCACTTTATTCTAGTAGAAAATGTTTCTGGTCAATGGTAGAAAAATAATAGATAGCCGCAATTACTGCAGCATGACGTTGACTGTATCAAACTAACTGCAAACTCCCAAGGTTTGCTGCCAAAACGCTTCTCCTTTCTAATGCTTTCTTTATTTTTGCTTTTCTTTTTTTATTTTATTTTTAAAAAAGCACAGAAACATTCAAAGACAAAAGCAGCAGTATCCCTCAGGTTGTTGTTCTTTGAACGGAAAAACTCGGATTCCCTAAGTCAAGCCACTTACCCATCATCTTCGGCTTGATTGGGCGATGGTTGACTGGAGCAAACGGCAAAATAAAAACCCAGCGCTTTTCCCCTTGCACACATTTGCGCAATAAAGCTCTCTCCTCCATTTTTTGCTATAATCTTATCAAACCATTTTTTTTTATTTTCCATTTAGCTAGTGTTTTATTAGGACTATAACACTATTAGCTGTATAAAACAAAGGCCTCCAAAATTACAATGCCGAACTCAGAGCATATATTTGAAGATGACTTATCGGGAAATACTGGGCTTTACGAAGATCTAATTTCAAGACTCCAAGAATGGGTAAGTATTCAGTATAGCCCTGACGACTACCACAGTATTATAAATATGCTTAAACCATCAGATAACCGGACAACAACCAACAACACACAAGAACCAACACGAGGGTATAGTGATTTTGATGAAGGTATATGCATGGCTGAAACTCCTAACGAAACGGAGAATAATGAAGATTTAACATATCAAAAAAAAAAATTGGTAGATGAAATAATTTATATATTAAAAAAAACACCATATCGTCAAATAACTTACGAGAACAATGTCCCTTATAATGAGTATAATAATGGTCAGATATCATTTTGTGCAAATGATGCCTGTATCATAATACCTTTTTTTAATATTATGGTTGGCAGTGATGAAGGCGTGGCTGGCTCTAAAAGTGATGGTGAGGATGGTGGCTATAATAATGGCGGTAACCGTGAGGCTGGTTATGCAGATGTTAAGGATGCTGATTATGATAGTGGTGTTGAAGTATGAAGATTATCTTTAAACTGACAACGTTTTTGCATCAAGTCTATCAAACAAACTCAAGCATGTATCTACCTCCAGCAGTATGTGCAACTAAAACATCGTAATTAGGCTGTCATTATTAAACACGGATTGAGACATATATTTTAAACTTCCAATACCTTTATTTTACTTACCACAGTCTATCCCCAAAAATGCTGTTATCCAATATAATCAGTGAGGTCGGCATTGACCGCCATTCCACTTTAGAAAAGTTTCCCAGCCAAATATTTTCTACTTAGTATTTTATGTTTATAAAGGACTTTACCAATAGTCCTAGTGGCACTACAGTATAAAGTAGTCATTGCCAAAAAAGCGTGAGATACTTTGGAGTATTGTTTAAGCAAAATACACACAAATATTAACCTAGAGCAAATAAAAATCCAATAGCAGAAGCAATTTGAGAAACCCCGATTGATCATAGAATTGCATTTCCTACTCTGTCTATCATAACATGGTTATCGTGTTTTTTAAAAAAAAACAAGGTTAAAACTATCTTGATTGGTAAGCTCAGATTGTACACCAATAGTTCAACTTGAAATTACCTCAAAAATATTAGTAATACTTTCACTTCTAATAACTTTATAACTGCTTTTTGCCAAGCTTATGCAATTGTAGTAGGTACATATGATACAATATAAAGTTGCACTAGCAAACCCACATGATAATGTATTTCAGAAGAGCGAGTTGATTGTGTAACTTTAATAAGTTAATAAACATACTTGAGTAGACCACTATTATACGTGGCTGTCTAATATAATGGGCTTGTATAATCTCCATGAAGAATAAACATTGGTTTTCTGTAAAGAAAAAGCAGCCATTAGATAATGGTTACTGTTATACAAAGGTCTCTTCTGATTTTTAATACTTTGCTTTTAATAGTTTTTGAGCTTTAGCTTTTTTTGTTAATAATTGAAAAATGTTTAAATAAACTAGTTACCGCACTACCAAATAGCCAAGGATAATAATGGATAATGTAATCAAGCCAATATACAATCGTTGAAAGGCATATTGTAGTGACCAGAACTGATCCCACCAAATAAGTGTAGTATAGTTTAAAAAACTATACTTTACAATAATAGAAAAGTGGAGATTTGTTCCCCTACTCTCCCCAAGTGACTGGCTACAGCTGTATTTCAGAAACAACTAATGGAAGTTAAGAAAAAAAAAATACAAGGTCAAACAATTTTATAATAGTTATTTAGTTCTTAAATGCCAAACTATAAAAGTCTTCCCTCTTCCCTTTTATAGCCAGGCAATTAAAAACTAAAGCTCTAATAAGAACTGCTAGCCAATGCCCCTGCCATCAGTGGTTACTCCTGTTTTGTTCAGTGCTGCGTAGGTTATCACTGACAAGCTCGGAAAAGATTCTCAAAAAGCATAGCCCGGATGGGTTGGCAAACACATACTGTTTTTAAGAAAACTATTGGCGCATAAAGAAAAATAATATTTGCGTTAGTCAAGGTGATTTTTGGCAGCAAGTGGTCTTGTGTTTTGCGTCGTGAGAGACAAAGTTTATGCGTGGTTGGCGTGCATAGTTGGCGTTAGCAGACAAGAAAAGATCAAGTAACAGAACAGCAACATATAAGTAGCAGTTTTGAATAGACATAGAGCAGACCTTTTTAGCAATGTCACACCAATAATACACAACACAACATATGCAACTTACCTTAATGTCGCCCGTATTCCTGTAAAGAAGGGTGTAGTCAGATGTGGAATCATTAAAGACCACAAACTTTGTCTGGTTATTCTGTCCGCTGGTGCCTCATAGGGGGTCCATCGTCAGGAGCCACCGCAGGAACATTACCTGCGCGTCTTGGACGCATAAAGCGCTCAGGCACACAGTCATGCTCCCGCAGTCCATCCACAATATGCCTGAAGTTCAGGCAAGCAGTGAGATTGTAATTAATAATCCACAGACATGACCGGTCAACCGTAGAAGCTTACCACCCATCCTTCACATTTGTCATTGGCTGCTTCCTATTTCACCGCCAACGACCTCTCCGACCATGTGCAAACAACACCCCCACCCGCAACGCAGACGCACTGCCCGAATGGCGCAAACCCGCCACACCTAATCCTCCCAAAGTAATCATTTACCAATGCTTACTTTAGCAAAATATAGTACTAATATCAGAAGTGATCACCACAAAAAAGCCACGCTTAATTGATCAACATAAAGATGTTGTTTACTTTAGGAGGCGAAACGCGCATGAAACAAACAAGCACGCTTCAAACAACAGCGCAGCGGGTTTCTTTAGGTTTATCTCTATATTATTTTTTCCATAGTATTGCTAACTTTTTTAATAAAGGTTAAGGTTGCGAGTCTAGCAGTATTTTATTGGTTTCTTTTTTTTTTTTGCTATTAAAGTATATTTCGCTTCCTAAATACAACACAACAGAGTTGGTTTTGCAGATTCAAAACGCACAGCTATCCAACAGCAAAAAGGAAGAACAAAGAATAGCATGTCTGGACAACATTCAAGCTCGCCAGTGCTTGGACATGATTTGGATGCGGAGGAAGTAAACACGGGGGTGGACGAGTACAACACGCTCCCAGAGACGCCTACGCCTTTCTCGTCAGCGCCGATGCCTGCCGGTCACGGCAACAATAGGTCCCAGCAAGCGCATGGTATGGGCAGAGGCAGAGCCGATGTTAGATCCTCATCACCTCAGCTTGGATTTAGCGACATCCCGTCGACACCAGCCGGAGGGGTTGGGTTTGGACAGGACGGACGCCTGGCCAGCGGCGGAATGGCGAGAGAGTACTCGGAGGCGCTTTCATCGCAGCTGGACAGCCTGAGCATGGGCAGTCAGCGAGACCGAGCGGCAAGCCGGCGGCACCGACATGAGCTTGGAATCCGCAGCCAAACGCTTTCGTCGGAGCTTGGTGATGGCGAAGGCGCAGGTGGAGAAGAGGCAGAAGGAACAAGACCGGCAGAAATACGTACGATCTGGGGTACTACAGTGCAGCTGCGTGAGGTGACCAACATGTTCAGAGACTTTTTGCAGCACTTTACGCCATCGCACCGGCCACCGGAGACGCATAGCTTGAACGAGGCGGAGATGCATGAACCGGTGTATCCGGCACTGATTCGAAAAATGCACGAGGCGGAGATTTACCAGCTTAACGTGGACGCGCAAAACATCAGCGCATATCCGCCAGCACAGGGGCTGTACAAACAGCTAGTGAATTATCCACAGGAAGTGGTACCGCTGCTGGATTACGTGCTAGCGGGGCTGTACATGGAGCAGCACCCGGACGCGGACATGGATCTGGCGGGAGAGCTGCGTGTGCGGGTATACAACCTTAGCAGCACGACGAACATGCGCGACCTCAACCCAGACGACATGGACAAGCTGGTGAGCGTGCGAGGGATGCTGATCCGGACGTCGGCGGTGATCCCGGACATGAAGCGGGGGTTCTTCCGGTGTATGCAGTGCGAGTGGACGACGACGGTGGAGATTGACAAGGGCGTAATCAACGAGCCGCGACAGTGCGGGAACTCTGCGTGCCTGCAGAAGGACGTGATTGAGCTAGTACACAACCGCAGCATTTTTGAGGACAAGCAGCTGTCGCGGTTGCAGGAGACTCCGGAGGTGATTCCAGACGGGCAGACACCACACACGGTGACGGTGGTGACACACCACGAGTTGGTGGATGTGGGCAAACCAGGCGATCGGGTGGAGATCACGGGGATTTACCGCGGCGAGCCGGTGCGGACTAACCCACGCACGCGCACGGTGCAGGCAATCTACCGCACGTACATCGACGTGGTGCACATCCGGCGGCTGGGGCGCAGCCGGGTGCTGGGCGGCGCAGCAAAGGGGCTGGACGTAGCGCAGGCGGTGGTGGACCAGGCGCGCGATGCAGGTGAGGGAGACTCAGGAGGCGCAGACGGAGCGGGTGGGGGCACACAGGCATTTACGGCGAGTGAGGAGGCAGAGTTCCGGCGGTGGGCGCGCGACCCGCGGCTGTTTGCAATCATGGCGCGGTCGTTGGCGCCCAGCATCTACGAGATGGAGGATGTTAAGCGCGGGGTACTGCTGCAACTGTTTGGCGGAGTACGTAAGCAGTTTGCGCGGGCGGGGGCGCCTCGGGCTCGCGGCGACATCAATGTGCTGCTGGTGGGCGACCCGGGCGTGTCCAAGTCGCAGATGCTGTCGGCGGTGCACGGGTTGGCACCGCGCGGTATTTACACATCAGGCAAGGGCAGCTCGGCCGTGGGCTTAACGGCTTATGTCACGCGCGACCCTGACACGCGTCAGCTAGTGTTGGAGTCTGGCGCTTTGGTGCTTTCTGACGATGGCGTGTGTTGTATCGACGAGTTTGACAAAATGTCCGACTCCACGCGCTCCGTGCTGCATGAGGCTATGGAGCAGCAGACAATCTCGGTGGCCAAGGCCGGAATTATTGCTTCGCTCAACGCCCGCTGCTCTATTCTGGCTGCTGCCAACCCCGTCGATAGCACTTGGAACCGTGCCCTGAGTATCGTTGAGAACATCAACCTGCCGCCCACGCTTGTATCGCGCTTTGACCTTGTTTTCATCGTGCTTGATTCTGTTGACGAGGCCATGGACCGCCGTCTCGCTCGTCACATTGTCGGTTTGTACGTCGACGAGCCACCCGCTCCTGCCGCTGACGAACTGCCGCTGATGTCTCCCGAGCGCCTGACGCGCTACATTGCCTACGCGCGTCGCCACGTACATCCTGTTATCTCCGACGCCGCCGCTGATGCGCTGACCCATGCATATGTCGATCTGCGTCGCATGGGTCGCGACTCAACCGCAGCTGCCTCTACCTCTGCCGCCGTTCACGCCGCAGCTCCCAGCGGCCGTGTTACCGCTACTGCGCGTCAGCTCGAGTCGATGATTCGCATGTCCGAGGCCCACGCCAAGATGCGTCTGTCCGACTCCGTCGATCCTGTCGACGTGCAGGAGGCCTCAAGGCTCATGCGCGAAGCCCTGCGAGAATCTGCCACCGACCCGCGCACTGGTTTGATTGACCTGGACCTGCTTAACACTGGCTTTGCCGCCAGCGACCGTCGTCAGCTAGACGCAATCAAGCGCGAGACCCGCAGTCTGTTGCTGGCCACTGCTCGCGCTTCCTCTGCTGCCCCTGCTGCCATTGCTGCTGCCCCTGACGCCCCGCATCCTGGTAACAGTGCTTCTTACCACTCCTGGCTCGAGCGTCTAAACGACCAGTCATACGCTCCCGTGCCACCCCGTCTGTTCGACCAGGTCATCCGCGAGCTGTCCACTGAGGGAATTGTTAGCCTTGTCGGCTCCGGCCGTAACATGGTTATCGTTGTCAAGCAGTCTGCCCTTGCTGACTGAATGTGTCACCTTGTGCCCATTAGCGACTCGGCTCACAATATCTTATTCTTTTAGTGGGTCTTCTTACCTTTCCTCTTGCTTTACTTCAGATTTACCTAAAAAAAAAAATTGTTTCATTTTTTCTGCATTTAGAAATGCTTTCCAGTACTTGGACGAAAATCGCGCGCGGACCAGCTCCACAGCTGTACCGACTGAAAATGGACGGACTCTTCGGTGGTGTCGCAGTACAACATGGCAACAACAAACCTAAATCCTTGCACAAAACTAGGCGAATCTGGCTGCCCAACATTCAAAAGGTGAAGCTCTACTCTGCTATTCTCGATCGCATGGTTGATGTGAACTTAACCACAAGGGTTCTACGCACAATCGATAAGAAGGGTGGACTTGATAGATATCTTCTCGACTCTAAGGAAAAGCACATTGCTAGCGAATTCGGTTTGTCGTTGAAGAGACGTCTACTGCGAGTGCTGGATAAGAAAAAATATATTGCTTAAAAAAGACGCTGGGATGTCCTAGCGAGTAGATGTGTATGTAGAAGCAGTTGTGTTTTTTTTTTCCTGCGTCTCATCGTTAAGTATTTTCTATATAATAGTTTGGTAATCCTCTACAAGGAAGTGCCTAGCGTTCGGTATACAGACACCCGTCCCTTGCAGGCAATTATACTTTCCGAAGTGCTTGTCCCTAAACTTGCGATTTGTTCAACAAGCCAGCAGGGCCACAAGCACGCATTATGATCCAGCAACCACATTTTGCAACGCAGAAAGCTCTACTGGTACAATAATCCGCGGTTATAAAACGCCTGTGGGCTGACAAATCTCAAATAATAGCGCACCGTATAAACAAGGCACACAGAGTATTGCAAACACAAGCCATCTTGAAGCTTTAAATCATACGGAGATTGAAAAAAAAAGCTACATCGCGCGGAGAACCAAACGGGTAAGTGCTTGGATGGCAGCACGGGCCTGCGAAACATTGCGATTGAACTCGCGCTTCTCGGCCTTGGACATGCGGAGCTGAGCGCAAGCAGCCTCTTCAGCATCGACAGTGCTGATGGGCTTTGCAGCAGGATCCTCTTTGTCCAACAGAGAGCCATCAAAGAACTCTTCGTTGAGCTGCGGCGATGCGGCGGCAGCTACTGCTGCAGAGATTGCCTTGTTGAAGTTTGCCGTGGCAACACGCGCTGTAGACGAATTGATCGACCATGTGCGGCCCGACGTTGCGTAGCTCGGCGATGCTAGTGGCTCTGGTGAGTTGCAAGCCGGTGGCGGCGTGGGCGGAGCTGAGAACTCCTCGAAAGCTGGAGACGACAGGGAGGTGGCGGATGCCATGGACGAGCACGACCTGTGGCAGAAATCAATATACCCGAAGCGGTCGAGCCACCGGTCGTCGTCGTCGTCTTCCATCTGCTCACCAAATTCCGCAATGTCCGCGGCATCTTGCTGCTGCCTGGCATTGGGCGCGCCCCTGCTGTGTCTGCGCGATGCGAGTGCGTCACGGGCCCCAGAGCTATTGCGCTCATGTGTGGCTCCCTGCTGGTCTGCCAGATCAGCAAGGCAGCTGTCGCGGCAGTCTGCAATCGTGATGTCTTCGGTGGCATGACGGAAGCGCTCGTTGGTGCGGGATACATGATAGTAGAAAACGCGCTTGTCCCATGTTATGTCCCGGGCTGTTCTCTCGATCTCACGGAACAGTATTAGATTGTCGGATGACTCGAAGAACCCGGCGCCATTGTCCTCATCTCTCTCATCGCTGTGATAGAATGTGGTCAGCGAGTTTTCCGACCGCATCTGCACCATTTTTTTAGTCAGCTCGCTGGTCGAGTTGTCAGCTTTGTCCTCATTCAGCTGTGATACCCTGCGTGCGCGAAGAACCGCAAGTTTCTCGCGTGTACGCTCAGCCGGAGTTTCTGCCACGAGTTTTGTACCGAGGAAATCCTGAGTCGTTCCGGTTCCAGCATCTGATCTTGCGGTCTTAGAGTCGCGCCGTGGACTGCCAGGCTCGGTTTCTCCCAGCTGTGATGCCCTGCGTGCGCGAAGAACCGCAAGTTTCTCGCGTGTGCGCTCAATCGGAGTCTCTGCCGCGAGTTCTGTGCCAAGGAAGCTCTGAGTTGCCCCAGTCTCAGCATCTGGTCTCGAGGTCTCAGAGTCGCGCCGTGGACTGCCAGGCTCGGTTTCTCCCAGCTGTGATGCCCTGCGTGCGCGGAGAAGTGCAAGTTTCTCGCGTGTGCGCTCAGCCGGAGTCTCTACCGCGAGTTCTGTACCGAGGAAGCTCTGAGTCGCCCCGGTCTTAGCATCTGGTCTCGCTGTCTTATAGCCGTGCCGTGGGCCGTGAGATTTACTGCTATTCGATTTTACCGCAGTATCGAGTGCGTCGTTGTCGCTTATGGTCTCCATTACGACGCTGCTCGCGGTACTGCATTTGATATTGCCATGGCCACACCCACCTGCTGCGTTAGTGTGTGTGTCAGGCGACAGTACGCGGCGCTCATCAAGGCGCGTCGGTGTCTGCGGTGGCGCCACAACCTTGTGGGCTTCGTACTCGTGGCGCATGTGCTGCACCCGTTTCAACAGCTGTTCAATGCGCTCATCGCACTCCTCAGCTGGCATACATGGATCAGGAGTCACTATGCCGCCAGTGAGCTGCTGTGGCGAGTGCATGGATGACCTGTTTGCTTGTTGTCCAGATATATGAATGCGCAAATCTGAGCAGGCACGCCCACGGGTCGCAGTACGCTGCTGCTCAGCGCGGCATGCAAATTCGCGGTTGCTATCGTGATCAGTGCCCGGTGTTGTATTTCGCCGTGAAGGAAACGCGCCGGTAGCGTTGGAAGACGGAGAAGTTTTCGGGTGGGCTTGCAGCCGATGCACGCGCTTATTCGCGTTTTGAGCTTTTGTGGAAGCGCCGCTGCGCTGGAGTGCTACTGTCCGAGAGTGCTGCTGTTGCTGGCTCTGCAGGCGCTTATCGCAAAGACAATCGGTAGATGAAGAATGATTAATGGAAAAGCCCTGGTTGGTGGGCGTCTTGAGGGACTGTTGTCTGCTCAAGGGCAGTGGTATCCGTGTGGGGCGAGCAGATGCGCGGCACTGCTCCGTGATCTGTGCGACTTTGCGAACAGGCGAGTGCTTCTGTGGAGCTGCGCGAAATACGAGGATTCTTGTAAGGTATTCCATGTATTTTTTTTTTGTGTTTTTTGTGGGGGGTTTTGTTTATAATAGTTATTTTTTTGTAGATAGAATGTTCCTTTGTTGATATGTATTGCAGACGTGCTATAATCTTTCGCAAATGGCAGGAAAGGGTGTGTGTGTGTGTGTGTTTTTTTTTGTTGAGGATTTGTCGCGTAGTATAAAAAAAGCCAAAGTTCAAAGTTTAAAGCGAAAAAAGTGTTGAAGAAGAAAGAAAAGAAAAAAGAGGTCGTCGTAGGCCGTAGCCGCCTACGCCATTTTAAATACGCGCCATATAATTTCCTCACTCTACTGAGGAGTCGGTCATTACCGTAGTTCATCAGGTGCCATTGATTGTGCAATGGTTTCGCTCCACTTTTCTCCATCCAAAAATACATGCACAGATCTCCGATGGCCATTGTAGCAGATCGCGCCCACGTGTGTTGGTTTCACACCTACGTGAGGTAAATAGGGGTTATGCTGTGGCTGAAGAAACTTGGGCTGTGTGGCTCCGAAGCGTGTTGGGGGGAGGAATGGTGTGGAAGCAGGAGAAAAGGTGGATGAAAATGCAGCTCTGGTGGCAGATTGAGAAAGCTGCGGGCCAGCGGATCCCAAGTGCGCAGGCCGTGAAAACACTCAATGTGCTTGACTTGCCTGCACCAGACGTGCGGGGTATTTGATCTTAAGAATGCCTGGTATAAGATAAGAACCAGGGAAACCAACATTCGCGGGTTTGTGCTAGGGGGGGGGGTTTGGGCAACCTATCACTGACGCAGCGCAAATAGGCATGGTATTTGCTGGCATAAGCAGAAGAAGAGATAAGACTCTGCACCTGAGGCTGCAGGGTGAGCAAGACGCGCGAGCACATCTCTAACAGTGTGAAGTGTCGCCGCTGGCATTGCTGAATAGCAATCAGCCTATTATAAACGGAATAACAAGTAATTAAAACAAAACTTTAATTTTCGACAAGGAGATCTTTAGGCTTATGTCGTCTTGGCGCTGTATTTATCTCCTTGACGCTTATTAGCGTACAACTAATAAAGAACATCAATAAACATCTACTAGCATTTGCCTTTGATTATTAACTATTGCTGGAAGCTTGGCGATTTTAAACACTCACCGACTCATTTTGCAACAAGCCAAACACAAACTCTAGAATAGCAAAAGGAAGAGATGTATTAAATTGGATACTCGAAGATTTATAGGAATTCCAAAGGAAGGGGTGGGGGGGGGAATTCATAGGAAGTAGTGTTGTGGATGCAAATACAGCATAAACCAAGGGGAAAAGGCACTGAAGAGAATAGTAGGCCTGCGACCAAAATATATTACTTCAACAATGAGAAAAAAAAAACCAAATGTTGCAGAATGTTACAGCCAGATTGTGATATAAAAAGACCATGCATATGGCTAAAGGCGGGCCTTGGAACCTGCCTTAGCCTGCAAAATAATGCATGACATTGCGCAAATCACATTGTTTCCATTACAGGGTTTAATAAAAACAAATTAATTGCTACATAAAATGAGTGAATGCATAGTGCCTAAAAATCTCCATTAATTTAGCGAAACAACGGTTATGATTATCTAGCGTTTCTAAATCATAAGCATAACAATAACATTTAGGGTTATCACTACTGCCTTTTATCAAGGAACATGACTGTTTAGTTAATGATATTTTAGATTTTGATGAGAAGTTTTAGGCAGGATTAGATTACATATAAATTCTTCGTAGATCGGCTGGTTGTGTTATGTGCATGCACTGCGGACACAGTTTTTTACTTCCAAGTGTTGACATCCAACAACTCTCACAGAACACATGCCAGCAGTTAATTGAGACACAAGGTCGTTTGAAAGTCTCATAACACCCTGCACATTTGGGCACCGATTCTAAAAGTTTATCTTGTTCACGAATGCGTGCTTTCAGTGCATCTATGACCAATTGTGCTGCACCATTGGTCATAGCCATATCAGGATGAGTCCTACCATGGTCTTGGTTACGGTTTTCAGAAGAATCCTGATTGGACAATTCTACAACCTGCTCCTCGGCTAGCATAACTTCTTCTTCAGCTTGTGGGTCTTCTAATGTGCGCAGATGACTTGTGTTGCATTGTGGATCGTCGTTTGTTGAAGGAATAATGAGATCGCCGTCGGTGTATTGTGCATGTCCATACTCTACATCGTCCTGGTCGACATCTACATCCTCGTCGTTTTTCTCATCCATGTGAGCTGGGCCGCACCCAAACTCTGCTGACAGACTACCCTCAAACAGAGAAGCGGCACGTACCCGTTCCACGCCTTCAAACACGTAAGACACCATCTTCCCACTGCTACGACCTGCCTGCTGATCATCTTTACAATCCAACTGATCGAGACACTCATTTCCATGCGCATATATCTGCTCTTCAGTACCTTCCAGCATCTTGTAACAAAAAGGACATGTCGGCCCAGCCAAAACCGATGTCCCTTTTGTAAATATTGTCACCTCGCAGCTAAGATCCGAATCTATCGATGCCGTGCCTCCCGTCGTGCTGCTGCTATCGTCGTGATTGCTTACATCGGAAGAGCTGGCAATCCTCCGTCTGCGGCCACGCGACCGCGTCGCCCTGGTGCTCTCTGCCACTTGTCCATTTCTCCGTCTGCCACCACTATTTTCACGTTGGCTGTTTGTGTCCTGGCTTCCAGATGATTGTGGCGATGTAGCTGTATACCCATGTGGAACCAGGTATGGTCCTGTAAGTTCCACGCGCTGTATACGTCTTCTAGATGAGCGCCGTGGGCGCGATAGATCGGTGTTAGGAGACGAGGGCTGCGAAGAGAGAGCAGAAGCCGATTGCATATCGCTGTCTCCCTGAGAAACTGGCATAGACCGCGGACTGGACGAAATGGACATGGGTTGCAGGCTAGGCGATGAGTGGCTGGGGTTTGGCGACGACATATCCTGTGGATACTCGGTCGGGCTGATCGTCTCATGTAGTCGCTGACCGTCAGCCATATCGCTTACAAGCATTGCTGGCAGCTCTGCAGCACTGAACGGCAATTTGATCGGACTTTTACGCCTCCTTCCACCAACGCTATCGTCCCCTTTGACTATTTGCAGAGGTTGGTTAGCGTCTGGTGTCTGGTGAATTATGTCTTGGTATTGAACAAGAGCCTCTTCTGGTATAGTTTGCAAACGCTGCAAACTGTGGGTAGTCTTTAAAGAGCCACGCACAACGGTGCCTAACAGACTGAATGTATATAAATAATTTGGATACAGGTTTAACAACAACAAAAAAAAAGTCCTCAAGATACAAACAGGAAAAAAAAAATTAACATATTCAAGTAGAAAGAAACAATAACGTTGTTGTTGTTAAAGCATAGTTGCTAAATGCAACATTCTACTAAAAACAAGCAAGTGAAAAGGGGGAAAAAATAAAAGTAGAATTGACAGTGCTTCAACTTTGACATTCTGGTGTGAATTTGTTTTTGTACTTACCTGGTGGTGGTAGAACTGAGGGCCTAAAATCCTTCGGGTTGTGTGCTTTTGGTGCACTCTGGAGGGAAGACTGGTGCATCCATCGCGCAGCCTTGTGACTGGTTAGATCCGATAAGCAGGTAGTTGAATCGCTTGTGGTAATGCCAGGCTCTGCGTAGTAGAGCATCTGGTGGGTTGCGTCCATTGAAAGCACTATTTGTTAGATTTTTGCCACTAGTACTAAAAATCTATGCGTCGAGTACAAAAAGCGGGAAAACCAGCAGTCCCTCCTCTTTACCTCTGAAAATACCACAGAAAAAAAGATGATGGTAGTTTGATGGATTCAATGAGTGTAGAAAATGCTTTCATTTTAAACAAAAAAAAAAAAAAAAAAAAAAAAAAAG
>KZ303527.1:151636-169615 GCA_002705745.1 Coemansia reversa NRRL 1564 | reverse complement strand
GTCAAACAAAGAGGTATTGTAGAAAGCTAATTGTTGTTAGTTTTCTATCCGCCTGTATGTATAACAGCTCTGAAGAGTCATTCTGTAAGAAGAAAACCCCACACTTACTTGCATTGGTCGTGCTCTTCTGGCTTTTCGCAGCCTGTGCTTTTCTCTTTTTTGAAAGCCCTGTTGCGTCGATAAATGGGGTGTCAGGGTCTGCTCTACAAGAGACGCTTGTCGTTTGGTTGGCGCGAAGCATTGCAAAAGTTATACAAGTATATAAATGAGAAGTGAGGTGTATCTAATGCCCAGTTGGAAGTAGTTGAGAATAATGCAAGTATTATGTTTCTGGATAAGAGGGAGCAAAATGAAACATATGAAAAAGCAGGTACTTTAGAGCAGCTGCATTGTTTACAATAATTTTAAGCCTGCATTGCTAATCGATCAACTCTCGAATCACCTATTTTGTCTTTTAAACATTTACAACCCGCTCCCCATGCACCTTTAGTGCCGGGTCCGGTTCATTGGCCATGCCTTCGGCATGACCAATGGGGCACTCCCCAGTATGCAGTGCTTTATCTCATGGTGGGGATGTTTATCCTGCCCTATTTCGCGATGGCAGCGTTGCTGCCTGCCGCTCAGAGCAGGGTTATATTTCCCTTACATGGCATAATGTTTAATCTAATGGCAGAGATGATGTTTCTGCCGCTTAGTACAGTGCCTTATTTTTAAGAGTCGTGCTTGTCCTTTATAGAGTTTAATGTTTTTTTTAAAGAATATTCAATGTAAGTTGGAAACTTTAATGGTTAAAAATATTTTATTGGCTGTAAGCATGATCGCGATTAGTGGTTCTGATCTCGGACGGACAGACGGACGGGCGGACGGACGGAGAAAATGATTTTATAAGCCAATTGGCTATAGGGAGTGCCAAAAGCTACCTATAGTCACATGCCATTAAGTGTGTCAGTAATCACCCCTTAATCCCATGTTTTATTTTTAAAAAAATATAACACCTCTTAGGAATCAAATGTCATGTCCTAACCCTATTCATTTAGGGGGGGAGTTCATATTTACAGGTAATTGATACAACAGCGAGATCCACAGCATTTCCATTGTAAGTTGCCGTGTAATATAGTGGTAGTAATTATTGGCAATAGTTTAATTGGTCTAATGCTTGTTGTACCTTTTTTGTCAGTTATTAAAATATCTAAAACTGTATGATATGCATGTAATAAATTGAGAATAAAATAAAACCAATAAACATTTATCCACTTGATTAATTTGAGTAGTTGGTTTAGTGATAAATTTATATGTGGAAAATTTACGGGGACTTTCGGATTACAAAATTGAATATGTATCCGCTGTAATTGTAATAACAACATGAGTAGAAATGTGAATCACGGTATATACCAGTTAATTAGGAAGTTTTGCTAGATAAAAAAACATTTTATATGTCATCGATTATATACAGCAATAGAGGGCCTCAGTACTTCCAAGCTGTAAAAAAAATAAAATAAAAAATAAAATAAAAGACAAAACAATTAATGACTTTTAGGGACGAAGTAATGCACGGATGACTTGAGAGACATTCATCTTGCGCAAGTCGGTGTAAGTCTGACCGGTGCCGACAAAGACAATTGGCTGACCAGTGATGTATGTCATGGAAAGGGCGGCCCCGACACGATCATCGATAGTGTCAAACTTTGTCAAGATGATAGCGTCAATTTGACGTGGGCGTGGGTGAGCTGAAAAGTCACGCATAGCGCGATTAAACTTTTGTAACTGATCAACAGCCTCGTTACCAACGAGGGCCTCCCCGACAAACAAGATCTTGTCGGGGGAGTTGAGGCTCACCAGTTTGGCAAGCGCGCGCATCAACGGCTCGTTGTCTTGCATGCGGCCAGCAGTGTCGATAAGCACAACATCAAAGGCATTGGCGGCGCCAAAGGCAATGGAATCCTTGGCAATGGTAGCCGAGTCCTTCCCGTAGCCGCGCTCGTATATCTCCACGTCCTGGTTGTCGGACAGTGCGCGAAGATTGCGCACGTGCACGCGCAGCTGCTCTACGGCGCCTGAGCGGAAGGTATCGCAAGCCGCAATCAGTACACGCTTGTTGTTCTGTAGAAGCCAGTAGCACACTTTAGACAGGTTAGTCGACTTGCCCACGCCGTTGACACCGACAAACGCCATGGTGTATGGGCGCTGCTGCTGCCGGCGCACATGTTCAATGTCTCGGATAATGTCTGTTGAGGACACTGGCGCCAGAATTCGCGTCAGCGCTGTCTCCATGCTTTGCTCTACCAACTTGCGGATGTTCTGCAGCCCGCCCACTCGCACTCCCACTAGCCCGTCGGCCACTGTCTGGCAAACCTCGTCGGCAATGTCCGCCGCGACGTTCTTGTCTGCCAAGTGCTCGCGCATCTGTGCCATCGGCTCTGCTAGAACCTCTGTTGTAAGCACGCGGCCGCTGGTCAGACTCCTGAACATACCAAGGATGCCACCGCTTTTGCCGCTTGCCGTGTTCTGACTGTCCTGGCTATCTTCGAGCAATGTAAAGTCTTCATCGACACCACCACTGCGCTCGGCCACGTCAGCCACCTCATATATTCCATCCGACGTCCGCTCCCCCCGTGCGCTCTCGTCTACCAGCTTCGACGCCGAATAATCCACCTCGCCCGTGTCATTCTTGCTGCCACTAAAGTCCAGCGCTTGCAAGTCTCCTTTCGCCGCCTGGCCATCCCAGACGCGGTTTTCTTTGCCCTTCTTCTTCTTGCCTTTTTTGATGCTGTCGCTTTCATCGCCCTTCTTGGCACCGTTGCCTCGGTCGCCCCACGAGCGCATCTTCGCTGCTTGTCTGCGCCCAGACAATGGCGCATGCTCTCCCGCCTGTGCTAGTTCTTCCAGCTCAAGCTTCGCCCCGCGAACAGTTGACTGGAACTTTTTGGTGTCCTCAAACTTGCGCGGCACACCCTGCCTGCCTTGCCTCTGCTGCAGGTCTCTGGCCTCAACAGCACGGCACACTCGCTCAAACTCATCGTTAAAAGTGTCAAACGTCGGAAACGTCGTGCACTCGGGCTCCACAAGCGCCTTTATCTCCTGCTCAAACCGCGCTACGAAATGCCGCTTTACATGTCCTAGGAGATCCTCTAGGTAAGGTAGTTGCAGTATCTTCTGGTACACCGCCACAAATATAATGTTCAGCTCGTTGGCAAACGTCCACTGGAGCGAGTACTCACCCGAATGGTACTTTGTACTCTCTGTGCGCGCGCTCTGAATCAGCACATCCTGCACCAGTGAATCTACTGGATGTCCAACAATATCCGCATACTCCTTGCTCCATAGCACAATGCCTCCCTTTGTTGCGATTGTAAACTGGTCGAGCATTTCAAATAGTCAAATGCGCCTTAAGTTGCGTACAATCCAAAAGTAAACCTGTAGCCAAAGTTTCTATCTTTCAACCCCTTAGCTATCCAAATTTTCGGTTTGGTGATTATCTGATCGTCATCGATCAGCGCTGCCTGCTTTAGGCAAATGCATCTCCAAGCAGCAGGATTTAAATGGCTGAGCAAACATTTTTAAGAATTCCAATACAATGGCATTTCCAGTTGTAAATTCTCAGGCAAAAAAAAAAAGTCTGCATTTGGGTTAGAATGCACTACCGTGTCAATAATGGCATCTGGACCATATAAAAACAATAGCCTACATATGGCATTTCAAACTAATAAGCGTGTGGCTTCAAACCCCTCCAAACATACACTCTACCATATAGCTAAGGCTTTGATTTTTAATTGTTTGGCTAGTTCCAAGGGTTAGGT
Organism: Coemansia reversa NRRL 1564; assembly: GCA_002705745.1. Lineage (NCBI taxonomy): Eukaryota > Fungi > Kickxellomycota > Kickxellomycetes > Kickxellales > Kickxellaceae > Coemansia > Coemansia reversa. Next base: position 165,818 of record KZ303527.1, on the reverse strand, counting down.
CTTCTTATTATTTAAGGAATATAAGCCCTGACAATGAGCTTCAATATACAGTGAGAACCTCATCAAGTACAAACTACAAATTATAAAATCAAAACCAAAGCATTATTACATTCTTGCCACTACATACACTTTTCAACAACCCTGTCAGTTATCATGAAGGTTTTGCTACTCGCTGGAGACTATGTTGAGGATTATGAGTTTTACGCTCCAATGAAAGCGCTCGAGATGCTGGATATTGATGTACATGTTGTTTGCCCCGATAAAAAGGCTGGCGACAATATACAGACATGCCTTCATTTTATTGAAGAGTGGCAGACCTATTCGGAGCGTCCTGGTCACCCGTTCCAACTGAACTATACATTTGCTGACATCAAGATTGGCGATTACGCAGGACTAGTGATTGGAGGTGGGCGCTTTCCTGAGTATCAGCGCTATGACCAACGTGTGCTAGACATTGTCAGGTACTTCTTTGACAAGAACCTTCCTGTGGCAACTATCTGCCATGGTATACAGATTCTATCTGCAGCTGGAGTTCTCAAGGGGAGATCGTGCTCAGCGTTCTCAATGTGCAAACTAGACGTCATCGCCGGCGGAGGAGAGTATGTACATTTTGAAGTATCAAGCAAAAGTGCGCATGTGGATGGAAACTTGGTCTCTGCACCGGCATACCCAGCCATTGGTGTGTGGATGCGTGAGTTTATCAAACTTCTCGGTGTTAAGATTCAATTCGTCTCTAATAAGCTTACGACTTGATTATGTTATTATTTTTTCAAAAATAAAATTAAAGACTACTGGCCACGTTTTGGAGGAGTAGTATTGTTTTTCGGTTCATCATTTGATCCATTGTCTTCCCTACGCGACGCGCGGTGTAATTCAAGCAACTGCTCAGCCTTGTCGTCATCGAGCTTGTCCAAAAGCTCAGAGTCAAGGTGTTTCCCGATCTCCCACTTTCTTATACTCTGAGGCTGACTGACATTCTCTATTAAATCTCCAGACTTGGTCTGCTCTTGAACCAGCGAGAGATACGCTGTCCACTGCTTGAAGAATGGCTCCAAATATTTCTTGTCTGTAACTGTACGATGGTTTCGAAACTCTCCTCTTACATACTGATCGCCGACAAACCTTATCTCTCGTGGTAATCGCCGGTGTATTCTTAAGATGCTCCTATAGAGGTGTAGCGGGTTCACCATGACGACTGCTGCTCCATTAATTGTAATTTTATGAAAGGGTAAATATTCTGTCTGAATTACTGGTCAAGTTAAGAAGAGAAAAGTATGTTGTGGTTCTGTTATCGCAAGCATAACAGCATAATAATGCCCATAAGCAAAAAAAACTTTTAGCATTATTTTATTTTAAGTAAATAAAAAAATACGGACTAGTGGTCTATCATCCTAGCAAAACCAGTCTTGGTATTGCTCTGCTAGTTAGTGTCACTTATACAGCCACAAAAACTATTGTCGTATTGTTTTAATGGCCGAGCACAAACGCAAGGCTTCGTTGTCTGCCAGTTCGACAGAGGAGGACGATCACAGGCACATTACTGGACATGCACCAGGAACTGCAGTTGCATTGGTCAAACGACCAAAGACCAATGGTGGACAGGATGGAGACAGTACAGCGATTGTACAAACGGGTCCCAAGCGCACATCTGGTCTACAGGCTCCAATTATGCATCTAACCGGACACACAGGTGAAGTCACAACTTGTCGGTTTTCTGACAGTGGCGAGCATCTAGCATCAGGATCGGCTGATAAGCAGGTGTTTCTATGGAACACGTACGGGGACTGTGAAAACTATGGCGTGCTACAGGGACACAAGGGATGTGTACTAGAACTACAATGGATGCCAGGTTCAGAGCGACTGATTACGGCTAGTGCTGATAACACTGCGATAATGTGGGATGTGGTTACAGGAGAGCGTCTTAAACGCGTAAAGCAACACACAGCATCTGTAAATGCATGTTGTCCGCTGAATAAGGGAGCAGGAGATGACAATATGTTTGTCAGCGCGTCTGATGATGGCATGGCTTTTGTGTGGGATGCACGCGAGCGTCATCCTGTTGCTGAGATCGAGCATGGCTTACCACTAACTTCTGTTGCAGCAGCGCTTTCAGGAAATGTTATTTACACTGGTTCGTTAGATAACTCTATCACAGGCTGGGACGTGCGGACGCTATCTGCAATTCAAACTTTACGTGGTCACTCGAATACAGTAATGGGACTGTCAGTGTCTCCAAAGACAGGCAATTATCTTGTATCCACATCACTCGATAATACTGTACGATTCTGGGACCTCCGCCCGTATTGCAAGCTTCCAAATCGCTGTGAGAAAGTTTTTTCAGGCGCTCCACATGGCTTTGAAATGTCATTTATTCGTCCATCCATTGACAAGGACGAGACTATGGTGGGCTCGGGAAGCTCTGACCGCTCAATGACCATTTGGGGCCTACGGTCGGGCGAAATAAAGTACAAGCTGCCAGGCCACAAGGGTACCGTTACACAAGTAGACTTTCATCCAAAGGAACCGATTGTGCTTTCTGGGAGTAACGATAAGAGCATGTTCTTAGGCGAGCTGTAATGTGACATTTGTGCTTTTTATAAAAATTAATTAGCAGGCATAGCATAAAAATTATTGTTGTTGATTTGTGAAAGATTATTAGATGTGGACGGGTTGTTCTGTGTCCACTTGCATTTGCTGGAGCTCTCGTTCGCGCTGTCTATTTTCACGCTGCTCCTTCTCTCGCTTTTCCCTGATTCTGCGACGGTAGCGGCGCAACTTTGCAACAGCCATGATGACCGGCATAATATCATAAATATGCTTGACAGTATTGTTGACATCCTCCTGGGTGACTGGATCCACAATATGCTTGCAGTTCTCCTCCTTGCTAGGAAGAGCAAAGGTGTCGTCCTGCGTAACCCACGGGTGCTCGCGGATGTCGTGTATACGAATGCGTGAGACTGGAGAGCGATCAAGCATACGCGAAAGAAGGTCTTGCTGTTGCTCGTTGTATGGGCCAGGGAATTTCAACTCACCTTCGGAAATCGAATCGAGCACTTCGATGGTGCTATGGCCTTTGAATGGCAGTGTGCCGTAGACAAAGCTATAAAGACAAACGCCCAGTGACCAGATATCCGCAGCCTCGCCCGATACTTCTGCAATACCCTGGCACAGCTCAGGCGCCATAAACGCAGGCGAGCCTGTGCTGCCAGTAACCTTGTCCTCGTGACGCGCAACCATTGTGGACTCGCCAAAATCTGCAATCTTAAGAGTGTTGTCGCTGGTGAGCAGCAAATTGTCTGGCTTGATGTCGCGGTGAATAATATTATTTTTGTGCAGATACTCAAGTCCCAATAGCGACTCTACAAAGTACTTGTGAGCCTGCTCTGGTGATAGCTGCGTAGTACTTGAAGATGAAGGATCAACCTTTTGTACAGGTCCATTTTCGCACAACTCAATCACTACAGTGTATCAGACAACTTAAAGCAAATATTTTTTTGTTTAAGTAAGCACAGCAATGCATATATACATACGTGTGTGCACATGTAATGTAAAAGAAAAATGATACAACATATAGTGCAATGCCAATCTGAAGTAGAAACCAAACAAAAAGATGGTTTCACTACTGATGGAAGCTGCATGCACGTCCATCCATCCACATGTATTAAAATAAATAGTATGCACGCCCGCACTTCAGCACATTAGATTTGCTGCTTTTATGGACAAATAAAGGATCAACCATGTACAGTGACATTCTTAAAGTGGGGCGGGGACTCACCTAGATACAACACATCCTGCTCGTCATCGTTCAGTACTTCATGAACGCGCACCAAATTCGGATGCTTTAGCTTCTTCGAAACTGCCAATTCCCTTTTAATGAGGTAAAATGGATCCGAAGCCTCACCCTGTTGTTGATCCTGCAGCATGGCTCTTCGCGCATCGAACATGCCACCACGTGCTCCACGACCACGTAGCATTGTCCCTCTCCCGCGCGAACTCCGCATTAGATTTGACTGCTGCCGTCGACGTAGACCCGTCTTGTTATACTCCTTCATTGCCTAAAATCGTTGTTTTCAGCACGGAATAGCACTACGGCGACTTTGAGAAATGATACATAGGGTGTGTTTTCCGCACTCAAGGTGAGTAGTTAATGTCTACTTACAAATCTAACACCGGTTGACGTGGACCTGACCTCATACACAGTGCCAAAAGAACCATGCCCAATCTGTCGAGTTATGGTATAGTCCCCAACTACCATTACGCCATTGGTGTTCTCGCCCACCTGGGCAGCCACTGTGTATTTTATCTCGGGGTCGGCGACCTTGTACATTGCGGACCAGCCGTATATGTGTATATAAATATATGTTTGCGTACAAGTAGATAAGTGGTGTTCACTAGTAGCCTTTAAAATTATTATAAAAAATACAATAGGAGTTGTAAAGAACAGAGAAAGGAAGATATGACAAAATCAGCCATAAACAAAACATACCAGTGTGACTACTCCAGCGCAAAATCCAACCAATAACAAAAGATATGAATAATGTGGCAGTGGGGTAAAAACAGCACGTTGCAGCATGAACCCAGCCGTACTCATCAAAGTCAAGATAGATTTTCTAGCTGGATTTGTCGTTGGGGTGAACAATGTTGGCGATGTTCCACAAAGATATTCTGGTATCCCTGCTAGCAACCGCAAGCCATTGTGGGCGCAAGCCCCATCGCTGCTGTGCAATGTCGTCAATGGTTTCTGGCAGCGGCGTGGCACTCTGAGAGCTCATACTCAATGCAGTCAGCGCAGCACGGTGAAACCTAACAGTATAGATGTGCTCCAGGCTTTTAGTGTACAAGTGCACACCATAGTCCCATCCCGCAACTGCAATCAGAGAGCATGAACCAAAATACCGAATCCCAGAGGCACCAGGGTTTGGAAGCTGTACAGAAGCAACAGAATCGCGCACTGCTCCATTTGATTCTAGCACAAAACAGCACACTTTATTATCCGCTGCACATGTGTAAAGTCGGCAATCCTGGTAGTTAATGTCAACTGCCATCAACGGCTCCTTGTGCGGCGTGGTGGTTGATGACACAAGCTTTGCAATACACTCGTTCTCGGACACTGTCAGTGCAAAGCATTGGAGTATAGTGCTTTCATAGCCAACATACAGCTTCAGATGATTGTCCTCATAAGCAATTAGCCGAAGACACATGGGAGAGTCCTCTCGCGTGCCCATTGGCATCACTGACTTGTGTCTGATGCTGAAAGAATGCTTTGCCTCATTATGCACATTGTATATGTAGGCATTGCCACTGTCCACAGACTCTATTGCCACAATCCACGTGTCAGGTCCAATGCTTGCACTGGCAAACTGGCAAAAACTCAGCGAGTCGACAGACAGCGACTTTGCCAGCATCAGATCACCAGAAAGCTCGCTAGCAGTGAGTGACCAGATTTTGATCTTGCTGTCACGTCCCTGACTGATGACGGTATCGGTGCCGACGTTGGTAACGGCTATAATCGCATCAGAATGCGCATTAGCTACCTGTACTAATGGCCGTTTTAAAAGCATGTTCCAGACGATCAGCAGGCCGCTCTGGTCGCCAGATACAAGATAAAGGTCATCAGCAAAAAAGTGCACACAGTTAACAGCAGCCTGATGTTCACGAAACACAAAATCCGGCTGAAGCATTGGAAGAGGTGGACTGAGTAAAAGATAAAAATCAAGATCAGAACCTGTGCGTGTTGGTATGAGACCAAAAGGTAAGTAAGATTTCTGAAAGCGTGCAAACAGCACAGATATTCACTACTGCTCAAGGCAAGATTATGAATAGATCAGGATCAGAGCAAATTATAAACAATGTTTTCGGGAGCGTAAGTTGGTGCCAAAAACACCAAACAGTTTGTTCCTTTTCTTTTTGTTTTATTTGGGTAGTATTTATATGTTGGCGTATCTCGTTTTCTGCTCCTCTGACTCCTTAAAGGCGGCTAGTACATATTAACGAGAGAGTCTGATATCAAAGAAAGAAATTGCTGACAACAACACAGAATCAAACAAGAAAACAAGTAAGAAACTGAAATGGCATTCTATAAACATGCACGCATAAATCAATACTTAGCAAACTAAAAAAAAAAAAACAAGCACTTACAAGTCTGTTTGAAATGTGGAGTAGTAATGGCAAACACGACATGGGAGCCAGAGAGGTTTGCCAATCTAAATAAGCTTCTCAATGAGGGCATCGAGCTTGGAAATGAGTCTCCGAGATTCGAGCAGCTCAAGAAGCAGCTGGAAAAACTAAAGCCCGACCTGGCCAGCCTACTTGTTTTTCCAGCAAAGAACGCACAGCACCGGGCTGAGCTCGAAAAGGGTAAGTACATGAATGCCATAGGTTGCAGGAAATATAATATCTTTTTGCCTTCTAACGCGCGGTAGTGGGTTTTCCAACATAGTTTATCCATCAGCAGCAACAGCAGCAGCTAAAAACACAACAGGAAATAAGCACAATAGGGACGCCGACGATCAATGGCGAGCAATTCAAGGTCAGCAACGACTTTATCAGTGAGGCGAAGAAGTTATCTGACTTTTTGGACATTGACGAAGATCTTGCGGCGACACTCTTGCATAAGGCCGTCGGATTTGAAAAGCGATTTGAACTTGCGGCAGGAGAATCAGCGGTGCTGCTGTATTACAGCGAACGCGAGGCCAAACTAATGAGTTTACGTACGCTGTTTGCAGGCGGAGCAAGCCAGGAAGTTGAGGAAAGCATGCGGGAGGAGCTGGAGAGGTACACAAGCGAGATACTGTCTAGCACGCTAAAGGCAGAAAGCCGGATGTTTCCAGAGCGCGTGCTGGGGACAATCGATGAGCTAAAAAGCAAGCAAGAGCGGATGGCAGCGTTGCTTAGCGGGCCGACAGCGGAGATTCCGTACTCGAGTGAAGTAGTAGAGTTTTCACAAAGCAAGCTGGGCGAGGAGCGCAGGGAACTAGCGATGTTGCTGTTTGTGATAGTACGCGACTACCAACTCAACTCGGGCGAACTGATTGCAGTGGTGGGATGGCTACGGAACAGCAGCGTGGCAGATGAAGTAACACTGCACTTGGCGGTGACGCTGCTTGTGGCACTGGACACGGCGGCGGAAAGCAGCAGTGCGGAGCTGGACGAGGCAGCAGCGCTGGACAAGATCAGTTACTTGGTACGCGACAGTCAGTTTCTTGTGAAGCTTAATGCTGAGATTGTGGAGAAGACATGGCAAGACGAGGGGCTGAAGGGCCTTGTGTGGCTGCAGTGGGCGCTGCTGGCGCTGTTTGGCATGAAGCGTTCGCCAGGGTTCGACCAGCTGATTGGCTACCGCGAGGACCGCGTGGAAAGCATAGCAGAGCAGGCGATTCGTATGGGTGCGTATCGGTTTGCAACAGACTACCTGCTAGGGTACCGCATCACTGACGACCTTGAATACGAGCTGTCGGCGGAGTTTAAAGTGCTCCAGCGACAACACCCTGACACGGCGACGGCAGACCCTGCGCGGTATCCACACTTTTCAGACATTAGCGAGGAGTTCCAATGGCACATTGAACATACGCTGGGGGGTATCCTGTCGGCGTTTATTGGGCGGATGTCCAGCCTGATACGGCGCATGCGCTACAGCGAAGAGGATGCAATTTATCAGGCGCAGCAGGTGGAAGAGCAGCGGCAGATACAAGAGCAGCAGCGGCAGCAGAGCGGCCACGGGTCCAGCAGAGCGACCGGCGAAAGCGACAGCACGGCAAGCCAGTCGGCAGCACAGCCGCGGCGCGATACGGAGGCACTGTTTTTGTGGATTACGTTGCTGTACGCGGATCGGCCGGACGCGGGACTGCGGTTCTGGGGTGGCGGCTCAGCAGTGGGGGCGGATCTTGACGACCGGATGGCGGTGTTTTTGCGGTGGGGATCCGACTGTCGCGAGCAAGGAATGGTACGTGGGTACTTTAACATGCTTGCGTCGCTTGCATGCGGAGGGCAAGCCAGCGCAAGCGCCCACGAGTTTTTAAGCGGGGCGGGCGGCGGGGCACTGAGCCCGCGGGGCGGACAGGGGGCGGCAAACCAGGCCCCGCTGTGCTCATGGGCAGCACTTTTTGGGGCGCTTGACTTTTACGCCGGTCAAATGCGGGCGAGCGAACCAGACCCGTTGGCAGCGGCGGCTCAGATTCCAGACGCGGAGGAGGCGCTGCTGCGAGCATTTCTGCGGCTGTGTCGCACCGTAGTACGCGGGTCAGCAGTGGCGCGCACGGCACTGTTCGATAGCGGCGAGTTTAACGCGGTGGACACGCTGTTTAGGCTATTGGGGTGCGCGGTGCCGGTGGCGCTGAAAGCGGGACTTCTAGACACAATTGCGGCGTTTGCTGCGGCGGACGACGACGCGCAGACAGACGCAGCGCGTGCTACAGCGCACGGGATGGCGCGGCGTGTCTGGGCGCAGTTGGAGCAAAGTCAGACACTGCCGACTGCCAGTGACGCGGCTGCGCGGCGTGGGCTAGCAGTGGGGCGTGGTGGCGGCGTTGCGCGCGCACGTGGTGGTATTGTGTTTGAGCTGGAGGAGATTGAGGCGGCGGCGGAGACATACGCGGAGACGCGGGCGTTTGTTCGGCTAATAGCAGCGCTGATCCACACGTCTAGCGGCGCACCTGGACTGGCGAACGTAGACCGCGATCCGCTGGTGTACGCGGCGCCTTCGCCATCGCTGCCAGCTGACTTGGGTAGCGCGTATCGCGTGCCAGGAATTGGGCCATACGTGTCTTTTGTGCTAGACAGCGTGATGCTAAAGGCTGAGCAGCGCGCGTACCGCCATGCCTCAGAGAAATGGCGCGTGTACGCTTCTGCTCTGGACGTGGTAGAGCGGTCGCTGGCGACACTGGATTTACGCACGGCTGATGGCGGAGATGCTACGGCGCAGCGCGAGCTGGTGACACACCCCGGATTTGAGATTGCGGTGCGCGTACTATGCGGCTCGCGGCTGTTGGACGTGCTGCTGCACGTCGCAGGCGTGGGCGTCGACACACTTAACGCGGCGGCGGGAGGGGCAATTGAGGCAGCTGTGGGAGCAGCGCTGCGGATTTTGCTGCGCATACTGCGGCTGCAAAGTGTACTGCTGCGCGACGTCGTCCCGACGCTGGTGGATGCGCCGCATGCGCTTGGCTTTCCGCTAAATTTGCCGCGGTCGCTGGCACCACTGGAACAGCTTTTGCTGCCGCGCCGTGAGGCTGTAGTGCAGTTGGTGGCGCTAGTCGGCGCTGTAGCGCCCGGCATATGTCTGGCGGCGGTACGCATTGTCCACATTCTGGCAGACTCGGCCGCATTCAACGGCATCGACGACGCGCTGCGGCGCGGCGCGGCGACACTGACGCTAAACCGCCTGGTAGGCGTTGTAGACGCTAGCGCCGATAGCGTGCGCATTCTCCACGCGTTCATCGGCTGTCTGGAGACCGATGACGCTATGACACTCGAGCCGTCTACCGGTGCGAACATCGGCGACGCGGCACGGGGCTTTACTAGCGGCCTAGATGACCAGCCAGCTGCCGCGCCAGCACAGGCAGTCCCCTCGGCTGTTGTCGATTTGCTATTGGCCAACATCTCGCCTTCTAAGCCGGCACCTACTATTGCACACTACTTGCTGGGCTTTAGTTTGGCTAATCCGGCATCCGACGACCTGCCGGACCCGTCACAGCGCGCCACATGTTTGCACGCCGTCTTAGATCTTCTGCGTCGCGACGCTGCGGGACTGGCGACGCCGCGCCCGCGCCTGGCCGAGCGCTGCTACCACCTAGTTGCGCGTCTGTGCGCCGACCCTGTTACCAGCGACGTCACTATGCGCTACTTGCGCGCGCGTGAAAATTTTTTCTACACCCAGCTCAGCACCATGCCGGCTGCCATTGTTCCGGATCTGCAGCTGGCAGATGTCGAGGCCTATGCCGCCGCGCAGGGGGTTGATGTGCCTGCATTGTACAATCCTATCCACGTGTACGCACAGATGCACGCGCGCGCATGGCTCTGGCGTAGCGCCGCGCTGGAGTTACACAGTCTGGTGTTGCAGGACTCGCGCGCACGTGCCAAGTTGATTGGCGAGTGGTTGGTGGGCGACGCGGGTCAGGGAAATGGCGACGCGGACGATGGCGACGTGTTTGGTTCTGCTCCGGGTTCCGCTGCGCCCAGCTTTCTGGATGCGCGTATGCGGCTGCTGGCGATGTTTGAAGGTCTGCGCCAGGCGCATCGCGACGCTGCGCAAGTTCTGCGTCGTCAACAGCGCGCCACCGAGAGCGAGTATCTGGACGACGCGATGCCCGTCGATGGCGATGATGACGAGTCACCAATGCGAGACGCCGAAGACGCGCAGCTACTAGGAGTTGACGTGCAGTCGTGTATCGTGACAAACGCACGCGGATGCGCGGTGATCGACCTACGCGCACTTGTGGCGCTGTTGCGCGAGGCCGAGCATGCACTGGACGCCAGCGGTGCGTTGGGGTCAGCAGCTGCGCGCCAGCGCGTGCACGCCGCCATCCGTCGTCTTGTTATTCGCTGCTATTTTGGCAACCAGGAACGTGAACTGTTTTTCGCGTACGCTAGCGCGTTGCGTACTTGGTCAGAGCTTGTAGAGATTGTGGTTACGTCGGCCTGGGACAAGCTTGACGCCGGCGGTCGCGTGGGACGTGAGCGCACTGCGTTCCAATTGCTACGCGCTCTGGCGCAGGTCGTTGCTGAGCACGATCCGTTGCTGCATGGTGCGTCGGCCGCAGCTTGGCTTACTGAGCCGCCATCTGCTGTGCAAGAGCAGCGCCATGCAGAGGTGCTGGCCGCTTTAGCGTCGACGCTTGCGCTGTGCGCTCAGCGCCTGAGTTCCGAGTGGACTCGCGCCGGTGTGCTGGCACGCGCGTCGCTGGCTGCTAACAAGCCTGGTATTGCCGGCCAGTCACGTGCGCTGCCGCCTGCCACTGACAGCCGCTTGCCCGTCGAGCCGCTGTTGGATGCCTGGCGACTACTGGCTGAGGCCGCGCTTACCCCTGCTGCACAGGCGTCGCTTCAGCTGCGCGGCAACATATACGCATCGATGCTACACTTTTTGGGTGGCGTACGCAAGCTGGCTGCTGCTGCTGCTGCCGACGCCGCTCCTTCTACTTCTGCCGGCTCTGCCTCTGGTGCCGGTGCTGCCCACATACTTGGCGGACCTGCCATGCGCCGTGCTCGCAGTCGTTTGCTGTCGGGTGCACTGGACGTATTAGCAAACTCGACGCTGGGCGACCGTTTGCTGGAGACCGTCAGTGCAGATGCTGCTGACGCATCTGACGCGTGGAAGACCGTTGCATTCAGTCTTCTCGATGCCATTGCTGTGTTGTATGGTTCGGACGCACGTTCCAGCCGTGTGGTGCTATTCTTGGCGCGCAAGAATTTTTTCTCGTCATACGTAGGCGCTATTGTCCGCCGCGAGGACCCAGCGCTACAGGCTACCTTGCAGCCCGATCCCGCGTCTCTTAATGCGCTGTACATCTACGAGGCCAAGATGGCTTTTTTCATTCGTCTTGCGCTGCGCCAAGACGGTGCGGAAAAACTTGTGGAGAATGGCATTCTGGATGTGCTTGCTGACTGCTCATTCCTGCATCTGCGCCCCAGCGCAAGCAGTGATCACGCTTCTTCCTACGCCGATGCTTTTGTGCCTGCGCGTGCTGAACGCTTTCACCAACTGCTGATGCCTGCGCTGGATCTACTGCTAGCGCTGGTTCCGCGCATTGGCCGCGATCACGTAACTATATGGATGAAGGCTGCGCGTTTTGTGTCGCAGCATTACGGCGTGCTTGAGGCTATTTTGAAAGACGCTGCCTCATCTACTTTGCCTCTGTCCATTGCATTGCTTACCGAGGTAAAAGCTATTACGATGCTTGCCTTTTCTGTTGCTCGTCAGCGCGCGGTATTGGACCGCGAGGCTGCTCTTGCTGGGTCGGGTCATGTTGGCATCACTGCACTGCATCTGCCGATTCTGGCGCTGTTACCCAAGTTTACTGCCGATGGTTGGGTGAAGCGTTTACTGCCAAACAATGACGTGGAGCGTGCGCAAGCACAGGTCCCCGCAGCTCTTTTTGATGACGAATTGGGCGAGTCTGTGGCTGCTGCCGATATCCAGCGCTCGGTGTTTGGGCAACAGGCCAGTGAGCTGGTCGACTCAATTGCTCAGAATGCCATTGCCTATGCGCAGGCTGTGACCGAGCAGCCTCTGCAGCTGGCTCTCTCGGGTGATGGTGCCGGACGCACTTTCCGCCCAGCGTTTTCCTGGCCTATCGAGCACAGCCGTGAGTCGGATTATACGCCTTCTTTGGCCACGCTTGTGGTCTTTGTACGGCGGTCGATTACGCGCATTGATCGTGGTCAAAAGGCGCGTGCAGAAAAGACGCGACTTGCGAAGCATTCGACAGAAATGACCACTGCTGATTTACGGCGTCTGATCAATGCGTCGCCTTATGTGGAGCTGTCAGACGACTTGGGTACTCAACAGATGCGCGCGCTGGCGGAGGTGTTGCTAGCTCAACAGGGTCGTCGCATTACATCGAGTGTTGCCATTCTGGTGGTTACTGTTGAACAGGCTCTTGTGCTTCTGTGGAGACACTTGTCGTTTTTTGTTGCTTCGGAAACTGTTGAGGACTCGTACCATAGCGGAAGCAGCGGCAAGAACGCTAGACTACCGGCTTTGTTGGCGCTGCCTTCTTCGCAAGAGCGCGAATCTCTTCGCTCTGATGCCTCCATTGCGTTACCGCCTCTCTTGACTTTACTGTCGGAAATCAAGCTTACCGATGAATTTGCCAGTGCTGCCACTCATACAAGCTTTATTCAAATGCTTGTTAGACGCATTAAGGATCTTATTCTTCGTGATGTGTCAGTTGTTTGAGTTTGTTTTTCTTTATGGTTGTTTTCATTTATTTATTTTGAAAACAAATTTTCAACCAAATCTTAAAGACTACATGTTAAGCAGCTTTGTTTCTTGGCTTAAAGTAGTGGTGATTACTCGAAAAGATGTTTTTGTGATATCTGCGTCTTGAGATACTTGGTTCTTTTTTTGTGGCGCTTTCTATGTATATTTATTGATGTAAACCATCTGTTATATACATAGCAGTGGAGTGTCGTTCAAATGACTTGTATGTGATGATGTTATTTAGATTTATTTCCTTGAAAATAACTTTTCAATAATGCCTCAAATTGCGTGTATGTTTATATCCCCGATATCGTTTATAATACAATGTTTGCGTAATTGTTTCTAGGTCATTTTTAGACAGTCGGTTTCATGCTTTTGGCACTCCCTATAGCCAATTGGCTTATAAAATCATTTTCTCCGTCCGTCCGCCCGTCCGTCTGTCCGTCCGAGATCAGAACCACTAATCGCGATCATGCTTACAGCCAATAAAATATTTTTAACCATTAAAGTTTCCAACTTACATTGAATATTCTTTAAAAAAAAACATTAAACTCTATAAAGGACAAGCACGACTCTTAAAAATAAGGCACTGTACTAAGCGGCAGAAACATCATCTCTGCCATTAGATTAAACATTATGCCATGTAAGGGGATAATAAAATTCTGCTCTGAGCGGCAGGCAGCAACGCTGCCATCGCGAAATAGGGCAGGATAAACATCCCCGCCATGAGATAAAGCACTGCATACTGGGGAGTGCCCCATTGGTCATGCCGAAGGCATGGCCAATGAACCGGACCCGAACGGGCGAGGTGTTTTTGAAAATGTTTAAAAGACAAAGGTAATCTGAGAGTTGATTGATTTGCAACGCAGGCCTAAAATTATTGTAAACAATGCAGCTGCTCTAAACTACCTACTTTTTCGTATGTTTCATTTTGCTCCCTCTTATCCAGAAACATAATACTTGCATTATTCTCAACTACTTCCAACTGGGCATTAGATACACCTCACTTCTCATTTATATACTTGTATAACTTTTGCAATGCTTCGCGCCAACCAAACGACAAGCGTCTCTTGTAGAGCAGACCCTGACACCCCATTTATCGACGCAACAGGGCTTTCAAAAAAGAGAAAAGCACAGGCTGCGAAAAGCCAGAAGAGCACGACCAATGCAAGTAAGTGTGGGGTTTTCTTCTTACAGAATGACTCTTCAGAGCTGTTATACATACAGGCGGATAGAAAACTAACAACAATTAGCTTTCTGCAA